>PVHX01003991.1:0-133382 GCA_004024805.1 Geosciurus inauris
AAAAAAAAAAGTCAGTTGCCTCTGTGCAAGAATGGGGACTGTGAAGGGATACAAGGGACCTTCCCAGAATAAAGAAAACGTTTTTTTAGGAGGTTGGGTTTCATGTGTACATACGTTTTTCAAACAGTGGACATGTAAGACTTGTAACATTTCAACATAAACTATATTTTTAAAATAAAATTCCAGTTTATTGTTGGACAACATTGTTTCACACATACATCAAACAGACCAAAAAAATAAACAGCAACTTCACTGACAAAAAAAGGAAAAAAAAACCCTTTTTATCTTTGGCCTTTTTAACCATCTCACACAAACCAACTACTTGCAGTACAGCTAAAATACATACACAAAATAAACATAAACTATATTTTTAAAAACCAAAAATCCTATGCCATTCTTTTCCTTTCATTTATTCTATTGGAAAGTCAGCTGAAATTTTTTTTTGCTCCTTCGAATATAATACATCTTTTATCCATCTGCTTTTTTCTCATTACTTAGTTTTCAGCAATTTGACTATGTTGTACATACATGTGGATAAATTTATCTTATTTGATGTTGCCATTATTTGATAATCTTTAACCTTCATCCTGTGAAATGTTGTTTCGGTTTCCTTCACTACCTCTCTCTTCTAACTGGGACTGTATACATTAGGTTGTGTGACTACAGTTCATGTTTCTTAGATTGCTCTGTTCATTGTCATTTATTTTCTCTAGGTGCTTCAATTTGTGTATTTTATATTATGCTTTCCTTATCCTTTATTATCTCTGAAGTACATAGAATGAGTTAATTGTAGATGATAGTTAGAGCTTTATTTAATAGGCCCACTGCTTAACTCCCTAATCTAATCTTTCAGGTCCAAAATTTTAAAAACTCTTAGGGAAAAAATCATGAAACTTGCTTTGTAACTAAACATTATTGCCTGTGTTGGTAAATTTTCCATATGCACATGAAATGAATGTACATTCTGAAATTGTTAGATACAAGTTCTATGTATCTTAATTGTATTTTATTTATGTAGTGTGCTGTTCAAATACTCAAATACTATTTTTGGAGTGCTTCTCATATCAGCAACTGGTATAAATTTTATGTGAGGCACTTTGATTTTCCAATCTGTTGCTATAGTTCAGGCAAGTGTTAAATGCCTGCTTGTGTCCCATTTACACAGTGTAATCCTTTTGAGTGAAATAAACCCCACTGTCCGTGACTATAATCAGTGAAAGACACCTATAGAGTAGAAAGTGGCTATTACAAGAGCACCCTCTCCACAATTCCAATTGTTCTGATTTTGTTTTTGATTTTGCAGCCAAGGGGACGTTCCCACAGAATTAACAGATGGAGCCACCTAATCTTGAATTTTCAGTCTCCAAAACTGTGAGCTAAATAGACCTATTTTCCTTTCAGAATACTCAGCCTTAAGTATTTTGTTAAAGCAACAGAAAGGATGAATATACTTGGTTAATGTGATGAGAACATGTCCTCTCAAATCAATATAAAGGCATGTTTTCCATCTGAAATATGCAAATAATCTATTCATTAACCCTTTTGTACTATGAGAATATCTTGTTTCCCCAACAATTTTTACAAGTGATTTTGATTTTAAGCAAATAAAATCTCATTTTTTTCACATGACTCTACTAGGTTAAGCCACACTTGGTTGTTTTTTTTTTTTTGTTTTTTGTTTTTTGTTTTTTGCATTTTTAAAATCTATTTAAGTGTTTTGCTGGAGTTTTCCCAAGGGATACTGATCTTTCTTTTATTGTTAATATTTTATCCAAGATTTGTTACTGAAGTTATACCAGCTTCATAAAACAATTTTGTTTTCTTTTCTACTTTTTGAAAGAGTTTGTGCTGAGCTTAGGAATACTTCTAAAGAGTTGACAGAATTCTCCACTGAAGAATCAGAGCTTGGAGTTTTCTTTTTGTCAAGATTTGAGATTCCCAATTCAATATTTATTTTTAGAACTGTTTCTTCTTAACATCATTTTGGTAAGTTGTGTTTTAAAGATATTTGTCCATTTAAGTTGTGAATCTACTGGAATAAAGTTGTTCATAACATGCTCTTATATTATCTTTAATATCAACAGGCTATGCAATGATGCCCTCATTTTCACTCTTAATGTAAGCAATTGATGTTTTCTCTTTTTAACTTGATCAGTTTTCTTAGTTTCCTGCCATTACAAATGATCATAAATTGGGTGGCTTTAAACAGAAATTTATTCTTTCACAGTTCTGGAGGTCAGCAATCCAAATAGTTTAAACCCTCTGAAAGGTCTAGAAGAGGTTCCTTCCGTGCCTCTTCCTAACGTCTAGTTGCCAGCAATCTTTGACATTCCCTGGCTTGCAGTTCCATCACTCCAGTATCTGCCTCCATTGTTGCATAGCTGTCTCTATGTCCATGTCTTCATATAGCTTTATAAAGACCCCAGTCATTTGATTTAGGGTCCAGCTTTATACAGTATGAACTATTTATGTCTGTAAAAACCCTATTTCCAAATAAGGTCACACTCAAAAGTTTCAGGTGAACATGGATGTTGAGAGAGATACTACTCAGCCCAGCATGTCAGTTTTGTAAGGTGTTTATCAATTTTTAATTTTTAAAAAAATCCCTCTTTTGTACTGGGGATTGACCTGAGAGGTAAATTACCACTCAGCCACATCCTCAGCCCTTTTTATTTTTTATTTTGAGACAGGGTCTCATTAAATTACTTAGGGCCTCACTAGGTTGTTGAGGCTGGTATTGAACTTGCAATCCTCCTATCTTAGCTTCCTGAGTTGCTGGGGTGGCAGGTGTGCACTACCACACCTGCCAAAATATTCACTCTTGGTTTTGTTGATTTTTCTGTGTTAATTTCCATCAATTTCAAAGGAGTCCTTGGTCAAGATGTCTTTGAAATTTTTTTTATACCATGTGGTAGGCCACTTGATTTTTCCTTCAAATCTGATGTTCTTTTTATTTTCACTCCTTTTCCTTTTGGATTTTTACTATGTCCTGTCTTCAAGTTTATTGATCCATGTTGTCTTAGATCATATTCTAGGGTTGCTTCTATTTTTTAAAGTTTCCATATCTCTGCTAATATCCTCAATTTTTCCACAATTTATCCACATGTTTTCCACATGCTTTTAAACTAGATCTTCCAGAATTTTTATCATTGTTATCAACCCCTAATAATTCAAACAGCCAGGTAATTTCCAAAATTGCTTGTATTGACTGTTTCCTTTCTGGATCAAATTTTCTACTCCTCTGCAAGTCTTATAATTTCCTACTGTGTGCAGGATATTTTCTATAAAAGAATAGTAGGTGTGAAAAGAAATAATAGTTACCTCCAGAAAAGGATGTGCCTTTCTTTAGTCAGACTCATAGAGTGAAAGACTAAATTAATCTGATTTGCCTTTGAAGGAAAAGCTGGGCTTTGTTGCAGTTACAGTTTGATTCACTTTATTATTCCCTTCAAATATTCTGAGTGAATGGACAGGATTTCTCAGCAAGAACTGGAATCTGAACATTGATGAAATTCTAGTAGAGTCTTTGCACTTTTTAGATGCACTGCCAGCTTTCTAAATTATAGATTTCTCTTTGCACTATATCACAATTACATATTTTAGGATATCTGGGGATATTCTCTTTGAAATCTACTCAGGTCCTTGGCTTTCTGTGCCTCCGGAGAACTCTCAGTCATATAACCTACTATTAAGACTTACATCACCTCACAAAATTTTTCCTTTTTTAAGGTCTGTTCTTTATTTTTTTTTCCTTCCTTATAAATGAGAATACCTTTGCTAAAACCAGCACTTTGGCTGTTTGAAAACAGATAAGATGCACATAATGAGATTTACAGGGTACTAATAAGCCAATATTTATTGAAATTTCAGTTTGCAGGGAATTTGTATTGGACACTGCAGAAGATATAAGAAATGTCAACTTTCTCTTTCATATATTTACTGAGCATCTACCACACATGACACCATTCCAGTAACAGCACCCACAAAGTACAACACATTTCAGCAATATACAATATAATCCTAGCAATTTGGATGATAATTAAGTTTTTAAATTAAATTAGATATTATTTAATTCTGTAAAATTTGACCAAAAGTGTACTAATTTTGACTCCTTCTACCTTGATTTTTGCCTTCTCTTACAATCTTGTTGTCATCAATATTCAACACACAAAGAGAAAAACTGAGTGGGAACATCCCTGTTACTCAAAACCTGAATACAAAAATAGTAAACATATCCACTCCACTTTCTAAAATTCACTCTCACACCTATAATTCATTGCAAGGGATGCTAGAAAATAGTGTCTTCTTGTATACTCAACACAAAAAGGAAATAGACTTTTCATTACTAGTTCACAGTACCTGCAAATTGTTGCAAATTGTTTTAATGTCTTACTCTGAAAGCTAAAACATTCAACATAAAGTAATGATGATTGAATAAAGAGAAATGTCTTACCTGTTCTCCCAAGCTATTGCACTTGATGGTAGAGGAAAGGTATATTTGAAGGAGAGTATGGTTGTCTTCTACGACTTCAGCCCTAAACTTAGGAGTGAATATACATTCCAAATTTCTTGACTTCTTTAAACTTATTAATATTTTCAGCCCATGTTATTTCTAAGGGCAAAAGTTACCTAATTGAATTTAAATTCAAGTAATATTTGTCTTAAAACTATTTTGTTAATGTGTGGTTATGAATCTCTAAGTCTGACATTCTAGGAATGGACAAAGAAGTCCATGTTAGTTCCTGAGCCATCTTTCCCACACGTAATTTATAGTTTTGTGAACTCTAATTCCATCAGTTTCTTCTCATCATACTGTGGATTCTTCATGACTAGAATTAAGATTTTGCTTGAACTGTAGAAATCTGGACTGGATGATACTCCCAGGTGTGGTGGGACCATGGTTTTTCAAAGACATGATACCTTTTTGTGATTTGTATCCAATTTTTCTAGTAATGTCAACATTTAATCAATCAACATTTGTTGAAATTCTTCCCATATTCACATTGCTTGATAATAAGTAAATAGTATTTTATTCCATTTTCTCATTATTAGTCCACAAATGTTTTTAGAAATATTATTTACTGATTTCTTTAGCAACTTATTTATAATCATGGTCTCTAGTTCCATCACATAAGTACTTTCCCTTAGACTGCTCTTCCTTAACATTTTAAACCATTTCACCATTTTTTTTTTTCTGGCACTGAAAGCATTTCTCCTAAAAATATAGTAAATCTTGTTAATCTTCTTCAAAGATTCTTTTCCAAACCAGTTTGCCACTGGGAACACCAGATGAGCATTTTTTCCCCTTTAATCTTACCAAGGATCTATAAAACATTTTTATCTACACAAATTAAGAGATTCAAGTAGAAACTGTATGGTCATTTGCATAAAAATTGTTTTAATAGATGTATGTATCACCATTATTTTGTACCAAGGTTTTTGCCTTTACTGGAGATTGAACTCAGGGGCATTTGACCACCGAGCCGCATCCCCAGCCCTATTTTGCATTTTATGTAGAGACAGGGTCTCACTGAGTTGCTTAGTGCCTCACTGTTGCTGAGGCTGGCTTTGAACTCGCAATTCTCCTGTCTCAGCCTTCCTAAGTGCTGGGATTACAGGCTTGTGCCACCACGGCCGGCTACTGATTTCTTATTTTATTCTTAGCTTGTTTAGAATGTGGGTTTTAAACTGGTCACACTCCATTAACCAGGCTCAATATTTACTTCTCATTACTACTTAACTAGTAATTATAATCTGGGGTGATTTTTGTTTGATAGTAATGATATCTGCTGTTACAAACTGCCTAGCCTTATTTATAAATACTAACCCTTGTTTTACATAAAACATGACAGGAGTAAATTTACTAGTTATATCTCTCCTTCACAGATAATTAAAATCTCATACCAGAGACAAGGCTTCATGAAACTATTGCAAGCATGCATGATAAATTAGCATAGTGTCTGGCCTTATGGCCAAAATCAAATCAATTCCTACAGAATCTCTGTGTAAAGTTTAAGCCACTTTTTTAAAAAAAATCAAGTCTGTTTCCATTTATAGATAGAATCCCAAAAAATATTTTTTCAACTTTTTAAAGACTATATTAAATGTATTAATGTGGCAAAACTCCAAACTTTAAAGCCCAATTCTAAATGACTTATTGATCAATACTTATTATTTTGGAAAGGTGGAAAATGTCTCATAAAAGTGCTATCAAAACATGTTTTTACAGTGACTTACAAAATGTAAGAAGCTCAGTTATAGACTGCTTGGTGCACTTCAGGATGTTTCTCGTAAATAAAGCAGAAAAAACTACAGTGTTACAGTCCTTTGGTTTTATTTCCTGGGATAAAAGGTATAGGCATAAATATTTTTAAATATTCCTCTTGATAATATCCTTAAAATGACTTATCAAATGGCTTATTTCGTGTCTCTTGATTATTAATTCATCAATGTCACTGTCAGTCTTGATTAACTAGTTGAAAATTTCAGAGGGTAGTAAGCTACTTTTTTCAAATTTTTCCCAATCCCTGAGAATCATAATCAGCACAGAAATATTTTATACTTTCATTAAAAATCTCTGGAAAGTAGTTGTGTTCGTTCATCAATAACAGGGCAGGGAGCAGTATCATAGAGGGTTAATCCATGTAAATTGGTTTCCACCCGTAAAGAAATTTTCTGGAACAGAACAGAAAAGAAAATTATATACAGAAGTTTGCTCCTTATAGAAAAATTAACTTCCTCTTCAGTATGTTCTGTAGAATTTCTGTAATAAGAGATAAATCAATCTAATGAGTAACAAGAATGAGAGCACTATTGCCCTAACAAAGTTATTCTCCTTAGTTATCAAGTGATCCAGGAAAACAGTTTCTCTAATCAGAAAGTTTCCTGTTTTTCTCTGAAGAATCAGTGAAACTAAACGTGAGGATGGTCTATGTAAATGTATAGAATGTATGAAAATTCTACAAAAAAAGTCTTCAAGTATGTTTTCATTTCCATTTTCAAGGTTGAACCTTACTAGCAATATACCACTTCCCCAAACTCAGAAACAATTTCACTGGGGAAGGTACTCTTCTTGTATATTGTTTATGGTGCCAAATTTTGAACAGTTTTCAGAAGACTGGAGACTTTCCAGTGGAATATTCTCTTACTCCATCTGAAGGAAGTTTGACATATATAAATCCAAGACTATCTTTTCTTACCTGAAAATCACGAATGTAAGTCAGGAAAAAACCAAAGAAGGAAAAGGACATAGACCATTCTGCTGAAGTAGTAATCATGTGAAGGACATATCCCTTGAATGACAGGAGAAAAAATAACAGTTTTGGGAAATTTCATTTAATCTATAATATTTCTCAAAACAAACTTCTTATAAACTAGTTTTCCTTCTGAAAAATCAACCCTGATTTATTTAACATATATTGAGAATTAAAGTAGATGACAGAAGTTCCTCTTAAATCGCATGAGCTTAGTCTCACCTAGAACAACTAAAATTTCCACTTAAGTAAATCAGAACAGGGGAATTCCTACTCTACAACCAAACAGTTACTACTTCCGAAGTTGTAAGATTCATAAAATGCCACTAGAAGAAGTTTTAAAATGTTCACCATCAACTCAGTAAGGGCTATATTAGAGTATTAAATAATATGTGGGTTGCAATTAGTAGGATCTAGTAACTCATTTTATTCATTTCCACAAATATACCCTATTTAGAGCTGATACTTATAAAACAGATTAAAATAAAATGCTGCTCAGCGGTTTGTGAAAACCATAAACTCATTTTATTTCTTAGTATGTATCCCTCCTCTCTTTTATTCTCAGGACCAAAGATACTTTCTCCACTTAGATATCTACTACATTAGAACCCAAATGTCTATAATAAAATTCCAGAAAATGTAACAAATAATGAAATGTGAGAGAAAACATCTTTTCAATTCAGAAAACAAGTATTTTAATAACAGAAAAATCTCAGTTGGGTATACTGTATACTGTATCCATATTTAGGGCAATTTCTGAGAAAACACTTTGCCATTACAATTCTCTACATGTCTTGAAAATATCCATATATCACAGATGACAGTAAAATATGGATGGTTCCACATAAACCATATCATATCTAGAAAAAAATCCCAATTCATAATTGATTACTAAAGAAGTTTCATTGGTTAGTGATAAAATGAAAATCACATCAAAATCAACCTAAAGAGTCATCTCTATTACAAAACTAAGTTTTATAAGATCTAAGTTCTTACTTTGTCCTCAGGGTTCCAGTGGAGTTTCTGTACTAAATCAGTGCCAAAATCCCCACTGTATAAAATTGAAGAGCAAATGAGCACTATAAAAAAATAAGTCAAGGAAGAATCTCAGAGAAGACCTATAAATATAAATTAGATCCAAAACAAATATCATATTGAAGGTCCAAAAGGATAACTCATATATTTGCTGCCAAAGTCCAAACTGAATTTCTTAAAGATTGAATGTCAAATAGTAGTAGTAAAACTCAAAATGTTTCAAGAGGATCACCATAAAACAGTTCTCATAGTCAATCCCTTCCTTCTTTGCTCAGAAACTGCAATTCTATCATAAATATCTACTAGATGTTCATAGGGAAGGCATCCTTCATTTCTTTAAAGTGAGGCAGATCAGGCTAAACATTATCTTACTTTTTGGCTCAGATACTGAATTTTGTTTCCAGTCCTTTAGTATGTTTAAGGTTAATAACCTAAGACTCCTTCCAACAAAAAAAAAGAAAAAAGAAAGAAAGAAAAGAAAAGGACAAAAAAAAAGAAAAAAGAAAGAAAGAAAAGAAAAGGTTGCTTACATTGTGCACCAATAATATTCACTTATATTTTGTTATTCAATCCCCGTCCAAGTGTAGCCACAGTTTACAGTGAAGGATACTGCTAAATGCACTTACTCCACACCAGATAACCAACAGTAGTCTGATCCAGAAGACTTGTTTGCCATGAATTTTGGGCTGCATTTGGTAGGAAATGATGGTCTGAACAAACATATATAATAAGCCCATACCAAAGGTGAGCACAGATCCACTTACATGTACCAAAAAAAGCGTTGTTTTCTAAGAAGTAGATAAAAAAATTTAAAAAGTCAATAAAGGAAACTCGGAACACATTGGCAATCCAATATTTAAAAGCACAAGCCAGAGATTTCAATAGGACATTCACTGAGTGGACGAGCTCTGCAGATTCAACAACAAATTATTTCCTAAAACAATTTTCTTTTAATATATTCAACATGAACCTGAAGATTACAGTAAAACCAAATGATTTCATATACTACCACTGAAAATACGATAGCAATTATGACTTATTCTTTTACTTATTTAATAATAGTTTACTGAGTACTTATTAGGTGATATGCACTATTTAAGTCCTCAGATACTAAGTGAACAAAACAGACCCAAATCCAGCCCTCACAGAGTTTATATTCTATTGATGATACACAAACAATAAATAATAAATTTTACAAATAAGGAAACTCCACAGTATGTTACATGGTGATAAGGATAATAATAAGAGTAATTCAAGGAAAGAAGGATTAAGTTGGCTGTGAATGCTAGGGGTGGGGAGGTTTGACTTAAATTCAGTTTAAATTTAAATGTATTTTAAGAGCTCAAATTAAAATACTCTCCTCTGACATTATGTAACAGGGAATACTATAAATTATAATTTTTTCTTCTTCCTTTAGTTATCTGCTTATATTTTACTTTTTAACATATGTACACTCTACTATAAAAAGACAACAAATGGTAACTCTCCAAAATTCTGCAATCAAAAGGTTTTCAGTTGAATTGCTGTTTTCCTAAACCGGCCCACATTTCCTTTGTTTGAAAAGATCCAGGACAGTACTTGGCACAAAAGATACTTAATGACTAAGATAACAAAAGAAAGGGGGTTAGAGCTTGCTTCTCCTCTTTTATAATCAACTGTACTAATACACAAACACAGATTTTAATTTTCCTAGTTGAAGGTAAGAGAAGATGCGTAGTAATTATAAGAAATAAGAGATTATAATTTATTTGCCAAGGGCATTGGCTTTCTTTTGGAGAGAAAGAGAGAGGGCTATTTTTATGTGGTTTAAGGTGTTATATATTGAAAAAACTAAGTATAGATATAACCTGATCAATGTCAGAACATAGTTCCTCAACAAAATCCCATGAATTAAAAAGTAAAAATAAAGAATGGATAGTATTTAATTTTTTTAATAATTAAATGAACATACATAAAACTGGTTTTAATGGCATTTTTCTGCTTAATACATTTAGCTTTATCATTTTAGAGACTAAGGAAATATAAGATCTTGAGATTACTAAATATTTCAATGGAATGCTATACGTTCTGGCAATTAGTTGACCCTACAGAAGTAAGCTTTTATTTGGCTTTGACTAGGCCATGTTCCAGAGCAAACTTCTGTAATGACAGGAGCTATACAGAGGAACAGAAATTAATTTATAGAAAATTATAATAATCAAATAATCCCTAAACACAGAAATGCAAATTATGTCCTGCTGAATACAATTGATTACCACTAGTGAATTACGACCAGTTTTGCTAATTTTGCATCCATTTCTAAATTCATTCCCACATTCTCTAACTACAAATGTGTGGTACTTAGACTGTTCTTTTGAACTGTTTTATAATATCTATTGTTTCCACCAATAATTAAAAAGTTCAATAAAATCTTTAATACATGTACAAAAGGCATGATTTTATCCCTTTAAAAGTATATCCTTTAACAAAACAACTTAAAAATTTATCCTTTAATGAAGTAAAGGCAAACAAGAAATTATAGAAGTATATATGGTGAAGAGCAAATCTTAGACATAAAACTTACATATTTTATATGTGATCTATAATCTTTACCTAAAAGCAGTTAGTAAAACGTAGGAGCTAATTTTCTACTTACTTATTCTTAACCCTTCCAAAGTCTCTCTGGGAAGAGAGAATGCCACATGCTGACCAAAGTATAAATTAGAGTTATGCTGTCAAAAACCAAAAAAGACCAAAAATTATCTGCAACCACCAGCAATTGGGAGCAGATGTTCCCTGAGTGCCCAACAGAAAACCAACCCTACCAACATTTTGATTTTTAGTTGAGGAGTCTTCTGCCTCCTCAACTTTGGAAAATAAATTTCTCGTGAACTTCTCAGTTTGTAGCATTTTGTTATGGCCGCCCTAGGAAACTAATACATATTTCTGCTTATTAATCCCTTCTAAGTTTCCTGGAGTATAAATTTCCTAGAAGGGAAAAATTCCTGTGAGCACTGAGGACACTTAACCAATGTATTCATTTTGTTAAACACTGGGTACACATTTATTTTCAAAATATTTGATCTTTAAGTCACATTTTTACTGTATTATAGCAGTTATTAGGCATTTCTCTCTTTTTTTGCGGGGAGGGAGTACTGGGGGTTGAACTTAGGGGCACCTGACCACTGAGTCACATCCTATCCCTATTTTGTATTTTATTTAGAGACAAGGTCTCACTGAGTTGTTTAGTGCCTCGCCAATTGCTGAGGCTGGCTCTGAACTTGCGATCCTCCTGTCTCAGGCTCCTGAGCTGCTGGGATTACAGGTGACCACCACCATGCCTGGCCAGGCATCTCTTAAAATGAAAGCAACCACAGTAGTACAAGTATTTGTTTGTTTTTTTCCAACCTGCTTAGTCTCTTTGGCCTCTCTCAATAAGTTTCTAAATAAACAATCAGAATGTATTTGTGCTAAGTACTATTAGGTGCTAGAGATACAATGGTGAACAAAACCACTGCACTTAAAATTAATGAAGAAACATTATCAATCAATAAATTTAAATAAACACTGATATAAAATTAGATTGTAATAAAAGCTATTAACTGGTAAGAATCAGTTTCAGAAGCTTGGAGAATATACGTAAAAAAAGAAAACTCAAAATATTCTATAGTAGAAACTGACAGAAAAATATAGTGTGCACTGAGATCTTAGGATGCCTAAATCATTTTAGGCTCTGGGTTGTGGTATGCCTAATAATACATGAAAAAAAGAGTTAAATAAACCTGTCTTATTTAAGGAAGCAAAAAGAGGCTGGCATTATGTACACCAGAGACACTAAAAACAAGAATAATGAGGCTAGATGATTAGACAAAACCGAGATTATATTACGACCTCTGGAGTTAATTAATTAATCAAATTATTTTTCCTCTCTTGATCCTATCTTTTTTCATGTATTTTTTGATCCTGTACAACTTTAAGCTAGAGTACAATAAAAAAAGTGAGACAGACATACATTTCCAAAGGATCACTTTGGCTGAAATACCAAGAACTGATTGCAGGAAAATAAGAGTGAACATAGAGGAACTACTGAGAAGACTATGGTAGTAGTTTGGATGAGAGATAATGAAATCTAAATTGATTAAAAAGGAGATGGTAGGGAAGGTATTGTGGTTTAGATAGTAGGAAACACCCTACTAATGTAGCTCACACATGCATGTAGCTCATGTGTAATTCAATGTAAAAATATTCAGTGGTGAAATGATTGGGTTATGAGAGTCTCAACCCAATCAGTGAATTAATCCCTTCATGAGGATTAACTGAGAGGTAACTGAAGGCAGATAGGGTGTGGCTGGAGGAGGTGGATATTGGGGGGGCATGCCTTTAGGGTATATATTTTATATCTCTCTCTGCTTGCTGATCATCATGTGAGCTGCTTCCCTCCACCACACTCTTCCACCACTATGTTTTGCCTCACCTCAAGCCTCAAGGAATGGAGCCAACTGTCTATGGACTGAGACCTCTGGAACTGTGAGCCCCTAAATAAACTTTTACTCCTCTAAAATTGTTCTTATCAGGTCTTTTGGTCACAGCAATAAAAAAGCTAACTAAAACAGAGGGAAACAGAGATGAAAATACAGAGAAGCAGATGAACAAGAAATATTTAATGGATAAATCCAGCAGGTTCTTAATCTATTTAAAATTGGACTATCTTTCAAGTGAAAATACACAGACCTAGTTCAAACATAATTTTTCCTATGTAAATCAACTAGAGTTTATCACTGCAAAAGAAAAGGGGAAGGAGGAGGCAATGCAGTCACCACTTTACACAAGTAGGAAAAGTTTATATTACAGAGGAAGGTGAGCTATTAAATATCTAGGTAATGTTGCAGGGTCTGCTGATGAACTGGGCCAGCAAGGAAGCCAACAGTGAAAGATGAAGAGGACATTCAACGGGTCCAAAGTTGCATAAAGAGATGTAATCAAGAAAGAAAGAGTAATCTGATATAAAATTAAAAGGCCAAGGGGAATCCAAAACAAACAAAAAAGCAAGCATAAAGACTGTGTTAGTAGGTGAATGAGATCAAGGTAGAAAAGCAGCTCATGTGAGTGCTATCAGGGAGTACTACTGGAATTTACTGGGTTGGGTAAATATTTAAGAGATTCATTTTTACCATACGGGTGATAAGAGATCTTGTTAAATTAGTCAAAGGACAACTATAGCAATGAATCACTAGCTATGCACTAAAAGATCCCCCAAACTTTCTGTGTGTGTGTGTGGTACTGAGAAATGAACCCAGGGCTTCATTCATTGATACTAGGCAAGTACTCTACCACTGAGCTACACCCTCGGCCCCTTTTTTTAAATTTTACTTTGAGACAGGGTGCCACTAAGTTGACCAGGCTGGTCTTGCACTTGCCATTCTCGTAAGCTCAGTCTCCCAAGTTTCTGGGATTACAGGTTTGTGCCACTGTGCCCAGTTCCCAAAACAGTTTTTAACACAGAACTACAAAAACCAATGAGAAATGCAGGACTACTTATGTCACAGCTAGCTAGCTAGCTGTCCACCAAAAATTTTATTCCCCTTCCATACACAGTACGAAGTTGCTTCTGGACATTAATGCCCAGCAAAATTACATTTTCTAGCTAACCCCTAATCTCCAAACCCCACTCCCAGCAAATGAAAGTCTGTAGAATGATTAAGTCACCACAAAGTATCAAGGAATCTCTCCCTGACCAAACAATACTCTGAACTTTCTTCTCAACTAGACCTAACATTTGAGTTCCATGTTGTCTCTAAAATTGGATTTTAGAGAGAGTCATGCCTAAGTCAATTTAACTAGAATCCCTCATCTTAAACATCTGATCATCCTGATCAAGTTCCTCAATCACCACCATCCCCCAGGTGATGCCTAATCATCCTGGTCTGCCTTCAACAAGAATCTTGTTAGGTGAGTTCAGCCAGAATCCAGCCTTATTCCTAGTATGTCTTCTCAGTAATTTTCCAATCCATTGACCACCACTCTGCTTCTTGGCTATAAATTCCCATTTTTCTTTGTATTTAGAGGTGAGCCTTACTCATCTTGCTACTGCAAAATCTCACAGCAGTAGTCCCTTCACCTATCAAGATGGCCCTGAAGAAAGTCTGCCTTACCCATTCTTTAACAAGTTTCATTGAACAATTTTTTTAACATAGGCTAAAGTTTTTAAGAAGCAGGTGTGACTCTTGCCATCTCCTTTATTGTTTCAGCCAGATAGCTATAGAAGACAGAGGCCTTAGGGCATGAAAAAGCCCAAAGATGGACATAGGCTGGGCTTTAAATTACTCTGGGAGAAAATCCACCTGCCAACCAAAAAAACCTGTATTGGATTTATATGTGTAAGAAACAGACTTTTACTGTGATAAGCCACTGAAAATTCAGGTTTTGTTACAGCAGCCAGCATCATCTTAATGTCCATGTAGGCTATGCTTATAGAGCTTACTACAGGTTGAACATCCCTAATTGAAAAACTGGAAATCTGAAGTGCTGCAAAACACCAACATTTTTAAAGACTGCAGAGAGATTAATCAAAATGTATCACATATCAAGCATGTAGCCAATATTACTAACAACTCAACTGAAGAGCATCAATAGACAGGAATGTGGAGAGTTTACAAACACAGTCATGTACCACATAGATGTTTCCATCAATAGGGACCACATACATATGGTTGTCCCATAAAATTGGATTACCTACTGACATCTTAGTTTGTGTCAGTACAATCTATAATGTTTGCACAACAACAAAACTGTCAATCAATACATTTCTCAGAAAGTACCCCACTGTCAAGCTTCACATGAGTGTATCTGGTGAGGCTGATTGCTACTATTAGGAATAGAATTATTAGGAATATCAGTAATGCTAGTAGCTAATATTAATATTAGTAATAATAGTAATATTAGGAATGTATCAAGAAAAAGCTAGAAAAGCCACAGATCTTCCCTCACTTCCTACAGAGCTAGGCACCTAGGAATGGGAAGGCAACCAATGGGAACATCCAAACAAGTATATAAAGTAGGAAATGATTGTAACTTATCAGGTATATGAAAAACAAAACCACCAGTGTTTAAATCTCTGACTGTGTCACTTTTATCAATTCTGTTTGGTCATAAAATAATATCCAATTAAGTAGTAATAAAGAGGCTAATTAACTGTCCTATGGATCCTTTAAAAAGTTAGAAAATGTACATATATTTTTGATTACTGCATTTCAATTTTTCTAATTGTGAAAATAGCTATTTCTAAGAGAGTCAAACAACATAAGGCAGTAGATTCCATTTTATTAAGGTAAAGAAATAAAAATAGCATGTAACTGAATGTCTCAAGCTTCCTTTTTAAACATGTATAATTAGGTACTTCGGGAAAATACCTATGCTGGGCTAAAACACAAACCTGGAAATTTGCCACAAGAGAAAGTGCTAAACAACTCAGTATTCCAAGTACAAGGCCAGCCTTGTTTAATTTGATGATAAGGTTCTCTTCAGGACTCAGGGCATGAACTTGCTTATAACGAACATAAATGGTAGCAATGCCTGGGAAGAGATAATCCAAAAAACAACAAAGTAATAAATAACCAGGAAATAAAGTTGCCAATGAAGAGTTCACAAAGGTCACTGCTATCCAGAAGCACAGATTTTCCTTTTAAAGTTAATCTGAGAGAAGAACAACAACAAAAAGCTGCAGATTTTAAGAACTTTTAAGGTTACATCATCGAACTACTGGTATGTCTGTGTGTCTGAGCAAGTTGTTTGCCTTCCATTGGTCTCATATCTATAAATATCTAGTATAAAACTTAAGAGATATGTGTGATGTCTATGAGGTATATAAAACACAAAATATTTTTATAATTAGCATCAAAGTCAAAAGTAACTTACTCTAGAATTTGAATAAAATAAGTCCAGGAAAAAAATCCAAAAGCTTATATGCCTCATTTTCATATCATTTTATTTCAAATTACTACAACTTGGCTCAATTCGATATAACATTCAAATTATATGGGGGAAAAGCCCACTTTCCATGTCAAGAAAGGGCCAAATCAAACTTTCCACTACAAAAGTATTACCAAAAAAACTCAAAACATAACAAAAATATGCTTTTATAGACATGTTTCTAAAGAGTTCAGCTATAAAATAAATTTCTATAAATTGAATTGTTTTCCTCCCTTTTTTTTTTTTTTTTTTTGGTAGTGCTGGGGATTGAACTCAGGGCCTTGTGCATGCAAGACAAGCACTCTCCTCTCTTGTTTCTGACACAAGCAAATAGTAAATATCACATGAATGAATGCAAATATTTAAAATAATCATATTTGAAGAAAGTATATTTCAGTAAATCAATAAATTTTTGGTTCAAAAAACATTTTCTCAATTGTAACGATAAAATAAGTAACACAATTGTGTTTAAAGAAGAAAATAGCAATTAGTATTAATTTTGATTGATAAAAGCCTTCTCATTACTTACCTAAAACTGCAGCAATATTCAACATTGCCCCAAACAAGCATTTTTCTGGAGCTACTGTACCAGTGTCACTGAAAGAAAAAAAGAAAATGTGAATTTCTCACACTACATGTTTTAGTCAGCTTTCATTGCTGCAACAAAATACCTGAGATAAACAACTAAAAGGAGGAACAATTTACTTCAACTCACAATTTCAGAGGTTTAAGTCCAGTTACTTGACTCCATTGTTTCTGGCCCTGTGGAGAGGCAGTACTTCATGGTGAGGAAAGTGTTGCAAAGCAAAACTGCTCACCTTGAGGAGGTCAGGCAAGAAGAGTTGGTAAAGAGAGAAAGGCGCCAGGGACAAGATACAGTCCCCAAGGGCATGCCTACAGAAAGGACGTACACCCTTCAACCAGGCTCCATCTCCTACAATTTCTATCACCTCCAAATAGTTCACTCAGCTATGAGTCCATCAATGGACTAATCCATTGATCATGTCAGAGCCCTCATGACCCAATTTCTTCCCAAAAGTCCCACCTCTGAATATTGCGGCATTGATAATCAAGCCTTCAACACATGAGACTTTGGGTGACATTCCAGATCCAAACCATAACATTAGATATATGTGTGTATTTCTTCTAAGGAATAAGTAGTAACAGGAGTTATTTCAAATCCTTTATCTTTTAAAAACCCATGAGCTCAACTTATATCACTTTATAGAAAGAACAAGATAACTGGAGTTTACAAATATTTTCCTGCTTTACTTTTTCAGCATCATTTAAGATTATTTCCCTTCCACATAATAGAAATCAACATAAACTGATTTTTTAAAACACTACCCTTATTATTTCAAGACTATGTTGCTGACTTACCATGAATCAAGCACATGCATCTATCTGTCTCATCAGAATACTCCCTGAATACTATAGGTCCTTTCACAACTCTTGCCTTTTTGCACCTGTTGTTGACTCTACCTGTAATTCAATTAATACTTATTCAATTTAAAAAGTTTATCAAGGCCACACCTCCCTACCCGCTATGGTGGGGAAGGTGTGCGGTCCCTGCTCGAGCTTGTAATAAAGACCCCTTTTGTGATTGCATCGGAATCGGACTCCTGGTGGTCTTTAGTGGTCTCATGAGTCTGGGCATTACATCTGGCGGCTTGTCTGGGATCCTCCAGAACCCCAGGACCCCCGAACCGAAGGGTCAAACACCGGCCGGTAAGAATTCTGTGTCTATACTGTGTATGTGTATGTGTTTCTGATCGGTGTGTCCCGGGAGAGATTTCTGCCGATCTAAGATGTTCCTAGGCGGATGTGCTGGGGCACACACATCAGGGGGATCTGAAGACGTTCCAGACCCTGAGGATGAGGACAGAGTGCCTCACAGTCTGCTTCTGCCAGGGACAACAGCCAACACAGGTATTGTGCGCTTGGTTCCGTGCCCGATAGACCAGTTTCAGTTTTGCTTCCAAATGAGATTCAGAAGACTGAGTCCAGCCGGCTTTGTCTGTCTTGTCCTGTTGTTTGTCTTGCTGTGTGTCTTCTTGATCGGTGAGTTCTGGGAAACAATTCTGCCGACCTAAGATGTGCGTAGGCAGACGCACTGGGGGGGAATGGCCGGCAGGGATCTGGAAAACATTCCAGACCCCATGGGTAAGGACGGAGAGCCTCACACTCTACTTCTGCAGGAGAGGACGGCCATCGCAGCAGTTGCGCATCCAGCCCGGTCTCCGACAGTCCTTCTTCGGGTTTGCTTCCAAACAGCATTTGGTGAGCATCTGTGTCTGGCCAGCCTTGTGGTTTCTGTCTTTCTGTTTGTTTTTTCATGTGTCTACCTGACTGAGACTGACAAAGTGGGACAAATGCAAACTGAGTCTTATTTTAGATCATTGTAAGGATGTTAGGAAAAGAGCTAAAGGGCTAGAACTTGAAGTCAGAAAAGGGAAGTTTTCTGTCTTTTGCAGCAATGAGGCAGCAAAATGTAACAAGTGTTCTTTACCCAGCTGCAACTCGCCCAGTAGCGACCTCTCCCCCACTGGCTCTCAGGCGGCTCCAAAGCTGGCAAGCTGCAACTTAGCAAAGACTTCAGTAAGCAAAGCTGCTGGAAAAGAGACCAGTCTGCAACCCAAGGAAAGGAAAGAGAAAAACTGTCTTTTATTTGGCTTGCCTCAACCAAAGTATAAAGCTACCTATATTTTTCAGCTCATGATTTTGATTCTGCGTGCCAATTTCGGATCAGATGTATTTTATCCAGCAATGGAGTTTTCTTTAAATGTCTGACATTGCAATGGAAATCCATCTGCAGGCCTTTACTATTGTTGTGTTGTGTGTGTGTGCGTGTGTGTGTGTGTGTGTGCGTGTGTGTGTACCATGTAGATGGTATCAAAATTGGCACAGATAATGAGCGCTCATGAATTAAAACCTAAAAAAATGGATCCAAATACCTTTGATTCATGTGATTCAAAAGTGTGATTTAAATTGGATAAACAAATGAAATTAATGAGGTCTTTCAAATCACTACCTCACGGTTGAACAATGAAAGGTGTTGTTCTCTATGAAGTGTTTAAAATGTAATTAATTATCATTCCTTCTAGGATTTCCTTCAGCAAAAAATGACTGCTCTCCCCCTGTGCACGCTTTCCCTTACCCAATCCTGTAACGCCAAGGCATGTACTCCCCTGCTTGCAGTTGAAACCCATAAAAATCCCCATTCCCCTAGACTCGGGGCCACACCTCCCTACTCACTGCGTTGGGGAAAATGTGCAGTCCCTGCTTGAGCTTGTAATAAAGACCCCTTTTGTGATTGCATCGGAAAAAAAAAAAAGTTTATCAAGCTGGGCACGGTGGCACACACCTGTAACCCCAGAAACTCAGGAGGCCAAGGCAGGAAGATCACAAGTTCAAGGCCAGCCTCAGCACTTAAAGAGCCCCTCAGTGGGACCCTGTCTCAAAATAAAACATATAAAAGGCTGGGGATATGGCTCAGTGGTAAAGCACCTCTGTGTTTAATCCCCAGTACCAAAAAAAAAAAGTTTAGCAAGTACTTACTGTTAGGTCAGAGGCAGATGCAGAAAGCAATCTCCCACCTGCCACCCACCACGCCCCGCCGCGCAGGCACCCTGCCAGAAAGTTCGCTCGGGAAACACTTCCTGAATGTTCGTCTCTCTCTCCCCTTCCCCCGCCCTCACCATCACCACCCGGGGCCAGCCTGCCCACGGTCGTGCGCGCTGAATGCTGCATGCATGCGCCAAACACGCCAGCATGGTAGCCCCCAGTAGTCTCTATGGAAAAAATAGCGAACCTCCCATATGAGAATCACCATGGCTCTCAGCTCATCCCGGAAGGAATCTGACTTCACCAGCCACACCGAACCAATCTCAGAGGACACTGGTCTCTAGGTCAACACCTCTTCCTGGCCTCAAGCCTGCCTTTTCCGGATGGGGAAAGGCCTTTATAATCCTGTGTAGCACGAGGGACCGAGCCTTTTCTCCGACCTGTTCAAGCCTGGTGAATGGGCGGGGGAACTGGTCCGGGAGCGTATTTCTCAGAATAAAAGCCTGTTTTGGTCCTGTTTTACTTCCATCTGGTCGTTTGGCTTACACTTACCATCAGTCAGACATCATTTCTGAGACAGGAATATAAAGGGAAATGAAACAGAAGCCCCTGTCCTTATGAAGCTTGTATTCAAGACCAATTTTGATGCCTCTCCTCTCCATAGCCTTGAACCACTCCTCTAGGAGAGTAACAGCATTTTGTCCAAGTTTCTATCAAAATGACTTGCCATGCCACATTGCAATGAATCTGTTTACATGCTTGTCCTTCAGGACACTATGCAATACACAGACCCAGATATAAAACAAAGTTTACTAACTGTAGGACACTGGACACATTCTTTTATCTCCCTATGACTATTCCTTCATTTGCAAAATGGAGCTATTTATTCACTCTCATCCTTATTAGATCAATATCAAAATGAAAAGAAATATTCTATAATGCACATAAAGTGTCTTTCTAGCAGAGAGGAGACATTCAATATTAGTATCTTTTTCTTCCCTCAAACTATCACAAGAATTAAAAAGTCAAAGTCTTTGATCTTGAAGTATTAGAGGAAAGAGATAATCAAGATCTCAGCTAAAATAATGCATTAGAAATAAAAAAGAAATGGGAAGCTATGTTTGGCAAGAAATCAGCAAGATTTGGTAGAATCAGTAAGATTTTATGAATGTTTAGACTAAAAGCTTAAGAAAAGGAAAATAGCAAACAAATTCTAAGCATTGCTTCTTCCAACTCTATAACTCTATGAACCTTTCTCTTAAAAAAAAAATATACAAGGGACGGAAACATAGCTCAGTGGTACAGCACTTGCCTGGTATGCGCAAGGCCCTGGATTATTCAGTCCCCCAATACTGTCAAAATAATGAAATAAAAATAAAAACTTTTTACAGATTAAAAATATCTACAGTGAAAGGCTGGGGATGTAGCTCAGTGATGCAGCATTTGGCTAGCATATGTGAGGTCCTGAATTCAGTTCCCAGCACTGCAAAATAAATGATTAAATAAATAATTTACAGTGGAAATGGAGAAAAAAAACTAATTTATTTATAAGGAAATAATTCTAAAATAATAAAATACATCTTTTACATGCAAGAGATTTTATTACTCTTTGATCATCTTCAGGAATAGGAATTATAGGATCTTTGTTCCTTCTACTTTTCAAGTTTTCCACAAAGTATATCTCTGATTGTTATAATCAGAAAAGGAAATCCATAATTTTAACAGATGCTCCTATTTTAGACTTTGTCATAAGCAAGAAATAGCATGCACTTCTAAGAAGTTTGACTCAATTAGATATGGTTGTAAAACTGAATGTTAACAACTTGCTACAACTGAAAATAGACATGTTCATCACTTCATTAGCGTAGAACTTCAACTCAGTGGTCACCAAAGTACCTAGATAACACACTATCACAGAAAAAAACTTTGACTATGCAATTTCAAAATACATATATTTATATATTTTTTTGATATCAGTAAAGTTAAGTTTTGGGGTTTTTTTCTTTTTGGTACTAAGGATTGAACTCAGGGGTACTTGACCACTGAGCTACATCCCAGCCCTATTTTGTATATTATTTAGAGACAGGGTCTAACTGAGTTGCTTAGCGCCTCACCGTTGCTGAGGCTGGCTTTGAACTGACAATCCTCCTGTCTCAGCCTCCCTAGCCACTGGAATTACAGGCATGTGCCACTGTGCCTGGCTAGACTTAAGTATTTTTTGATTAAGAAATATAAATAGACATTCTAATATTTTCTTCCCATACTCCAGTAGCTAGTCTTATCCATCTCATTTGGGCATCTACCACATGAACCAAATGGGAAAAAACAGAAGTGAACTTGTAGCAATACTTGCCTTTAAGGGCAATTTACATTCAGTTCTGTCTTTTGGGGCTGTAACAACTAAACTTTTTATAGGTCTTACAAACTAAAAAGAACTTTGCAGAATATCTCTCTTAATGTAGATGAAAGAAATGAGCCTAGGAGAAGTAAAAATAAGTGCTAGGGTCTAAATATCTTAAAATGTTGGAGAAAGATTCCAGAGTAACACTAAGTTCATTAGCAGAAAAATTTTAAAAAGCAGAAGAGGATGGAGAGAAAGGAAGTGTCCAAGGCACTAATAGAAAATCACATGGAGTAGCATCAGAGAACTGAAACTCAAAAAGAACTCAGTGGCCTCCTAAATTATTTAAACTTGCTTTAAAGTGAGGACAAGTTCTCAAAAGGGAAAATAAAAATATTGAAAGGACCTTATGAATCTTAAATATATACCTTCTCTAGGAGCTACTAAAGAATGGTCTAGTTCCTCAGGCTGGGTGTATCTCTAACACAGTGGTGGTTATCAATCAAGTTATTCCTAGAAGATACAACCTTAAAGTATATAAATTTGGTGGTTTTGTAAGTATTCTAAAAGCGTATCCAATTTGCTTTCATCATTTGTTTGATACCTCCCCACTGCAGAAAAAACAAACGCAGATGGTAATACCCAGATCTTTCCTTGACATTTTAAAAAGCCAAAAAGCATTCTGTTTATCAACCTTTAAAAGTTTTCTTTTTCTGTATTTTAAAGGTTATTTTTCAGAAGGTAAACAAATGAATAAATGTAACAATTATAACAAACACAAAGAACACTACTTAATTACAACAATAAAAGCAATTCACTTGTTGTCTCTATGAAGGATGATGCTTCCAAGGCATCATAAAGAAGTTGAATACTTATGGACCTAACTATATTCCAAATAAAATCATTTAGATTAAAACACTGGTAGATGTTCATATTTAAAAATGATATTTTAGTAAATGTTTTCATCATCTTCCCTCCCTATTTACTATTTAACTTTTACATAAAAGTTTAAATCTTAATAGCTCAGAAATCATTCATAACGATTATTATTTTTCTCCTATCCTCTTTATAAATGCACAGATTGATGAAATGCTATTATAGGGAAATATGGCAGTGTCAAACTAAAAACATTGGTACACTATTACATATCCAGCTATCTCACTTCTAGGAATCTATCTAAATATAAATAGCAGCATACATGTATAAAGTTACATGTTATACAACTGTCATTATAGTGTTATTTCTAACAGTCAAAAAAAAAGAGGGTAAGAAAAATATCAAAAAGCTATCACCTTTAATAACTGAAACAAAACTAACCCCTCCCCCTCAAAAATATTAAAAGTGAGAAGAAACAAAAGAGGGAAAGAGTTTTGTATATATACAGATGACTAAATAAATCAAACTTAGGAAGGAAATCTAACAAACCATCAGTCACTCCCGGGGGCAAGAACTAACTAGAAGAGTCAAGAAGGGACTTCTCTTTTTGTGATTTAAAAAACAAACAAAACAGTGCTATGAACACAGCACATATAACTAAATACCTATACCCACACACTCACATCATTAGTAGTTTTGAAATTTCAAAAATATTACCCATAATTGTTGAGACTTAACGTGTCAGACATATCTAGGAAACATGTCATAAAGAATAATACTACAGCCCCCAGAGTCAAACTGCCCAGGTTGCATCTTGACTCCAACACTTACCAAACTGAGTGTCTTTGAGCAAATCACCTAAGCTTCCTGGACCTCATTTCTTCTGCTATAGTTTAGGTCTTGAAGGTGTCCCAAAAGTTCAAGGCAAAGGTTTGGTTCCCCAGAAAAGTGCTATTGGAAGTGATGGAACCTTTAAGAAGTGGGGCCAAGCAGGATATCTTTAGGTCATTGGGGATATGCCCTTGAAGTGGATTAAGGAACCCTGATTCTCTCCTTAACTCTCTTTTACTTCTGGGCCATGAGGTAAGTGGTTTTGCTTTCCCACTCACTACCACCATGATGTGCTGCCTTGTCATGGGCCCAAAGTAATAGGGCCAATTGATCATGAACCGAAACCTCTAAAAACATGCACCAAAAAACTATTCTCTCGATAAATTGATTTTCTCAGTATTTATTTTAGTAACAAAAGGTGACTTAACATATCTTCTTCTCTCAAATGAGGATAACATTTCCTACCTACCTCATATGCATGTTGTAAAGATTCAATTATCTAAGATATGAAGAATGCTTAAAATGTTACCTTGAACACAGTAAATAGATGAATACATTTTTGTTATTACTATCACCTTTTCTTATTATTACTATCATTTGTTTGAAGCATTTTTGAATTTTAAGGAGAGAATAATTCCAATTCTGAAGTTCTGAGATAACCTCAAATGCTTACTTGGAAGACAAGGCATGAAGGGGCCACAGTTCATTAATCAATTCACCAACTGAATCTTATTCCATTCTCTCTACATTCCTCTATCACACAGAAACAGCCAAATACAAGTTCCACTTTACATTCCTTTTGTTGTTGTAATGCATAAAAATAAGAATTTTAAAATGTTAACATAAAATGTGTCAATGTAAAATATGAAAGAGACATAAAGATTCTCCTATACAGGCCTAGCATGCTGGTACATCCCTATAATCCCAGCTACTCAGGAGCCTGAAATAAGAAGATCACAAGTTCAAAGCCAGTCTGGAAACCTAAAAAGACTGTCTCAAAAGAAATCAGTTCTCCTATACAAAGAATACATTTTACTGACCTGATGTAAGGCAAAGCAGGGTCAACATGGTGGAGTGTTACTGCAGTAATGTATGAAAATATGAAAGCAGCAGATGTCCAAATTACAAGGGCTGAGGGAAGGAAACTGAGGCCTTGCTGAAACCACCACATTTCAAACAGATCTTCTGCAGCAGAAAAACAAATTAAAAAAGATAATTCATAAGTTTCCTCCACTCTACTTTAGCCATCTATTCCTAACATCTTGTACTTATCATCCTGAGCTGTTCCCTTCCAAAAGCATCTCCAACACCATTCCAATATCTGCTCTTCTTTGCTTTTTCAGTAAATGGAAACAAGATTCACCTACTTGCCATTGCCAGAAACTTTCTGTCCCATTTTCTGACACATAACCAAGTACTGCTTATTCCCCTAAATTTCTTCTCAACTTAAACCATTATCATATTTAGCTAGATGATTATCATTAACTTTCTTGCTCAACTCAACTTAAACCATTATCATATTTAGCTAGATGATTATCAATTGCCATTACTCAACTTAAACCATTATCATATTTAGCTAGATGATTATCATTAACTTTCTGTTGGGTCCTTATGATATTGTTAAGTATCTATAGTCATCCTTCTGTATCCTTAGGTGGATTGGTTCAAGGACACCTCAGACAGAAAAAATCTGCAGATGCTCAAATCCCTTACATAAAACAGCACAGTATCTGTGTATAACTTATGCACATTCCCCATATACTTTAGACAATTTCTAGATTACTTATAATACCTAACACAATGTAAATGCTATGTAAATGGTTGTTATACTATTATTTATTTATTACTATATTATTTAGGGAATAATGACAAGAAAAGTTTGCTGATGTTCAAACTTCATCTGTTTCTTAGAAACAGATGAAAAAGCTATTAAAACCCTTGGAATCTCTGGCCTGATCATTTATATGCTAATGAGATAACTAGGGGTTGGCAGCCTCAAGGTAGCTTCAGGATGAGGGCTGATAAAAGAAAAGATCACAGTGTGCTTAAAGTGCTGGGATTTGCTGGGTGCAGTAGCACATGCCTTTAATCCCTATGGCTCAAGAGGCTGAGACAGGAGGACGGCAAATTCAAGTCCAGCCTCAGCTACTTAATGAGGTCTTAAGCAATTTATTGAGGTCCTGTCTCAAAAAAAAAAAGAAAAAAAAGGCTGGAAGTGTAGCTCAGTGGTAAACTGTCCTGGGGTTAAATCCCCAGTAATCACCCCTGCCAAATCAGCCCCAGCTCACCTCCCAGGAGGGGAGAGGGACTAAAGGTTAAGCTGATAACCAATGACCAATATTTTAATCAATTATGCAATTATGCATATATAATGAAACTTTCATAAAAACAAAAGGACTGGGTATAGAGAGCTTCCAGATGGCTGAACATGTAGATAGAGGTTCCTAGAGGGTAATGAGCCCAGGGAGGTTATGGTAGCTCCTAGGCACTCCCCACAAGCCTTACCATATGCATACCTTTAGCTGTGTCCTTTGTAATATCCTTTAACATAAACTGAGTCACTCTAGAAAATTATTTGAACCCAAAGAGGGGATCTTGGGAATCCCCATTCATAAGCTGGTCAGTGAGAAGCACAAGTAAAACAACTTGGGTCTTACGACTGGCACTGGAAATGGGGGCAGTCTTGTGGGGCTGAGTCCTCAACCTGTGGGACCTGATACTATCTTCAGGTAGATATTGTCAGAATTAATTGAATCAGAAGGCATTCAGGTGGTTTCTTCTGCAGGATTGATTGGCTGTTATGGGGAGAAAATTCCCTCACACTTCTTGGTGACCAGAGAAGTATTCTGTGAATTATTGAGTTTTCTATATTATTCAGTCCTCCTCTAGTCTTGAGCACAACCAATCTAGAAGCCACCCTAAAACTAGAGTAATCCCCCTAATTCTAAAATAGCAAAGCTTACTCTCTTACCAAGAATCCTTCAATGGTTACCCCAAGCTCTTACAAATTATCCTTTCTTCTTAATGCAGTCCATAAGGTCCTTACATCATCTGATCTCTACCTACTTTCTATATTCACCTCTAGCTACTCTTTGTTCATAATTCCTTGCTCTAACCATCATCATCTTTATTATTCCCTATAAAAGTTCTTAGAATTTACTATGTGTTAGGAATGTTACTAAGTACTTCAAATACATATCTCATTTATTCCTCTCAATAAAATTAGAAAGGTTAAGAGAACTACCTGAGGCTGTAGGGCTAGAATATGATGAGACAGGACTCAAACTCAAGCAATTTGATTCTTGAGTTTGTACCATCAAAATGCTACAATGCCATAGCAAACTTCTTATAGATCTTCAAATGTGCCAATATGCACACTTTCAGACCTTCACGCATATTGTTATATATATGACTTAACCACAATGCTATTGCCTCTGTAGTTAACTACCTACCTAGTTAACTTCACAAATGTTTCAAGTCTCAGTCCTTCTGGCTCCAGATGAATGTGTCTGCTGTTCCCAGCAACACCCTGTCCTTTCCCAACCAGGATACTCATCACACTTAATGGTCACTTGCTTGTTTGGTTTTATCTTCCTCACTAAATTTTAAGTTCTATGAGGGTAGGAAACAACTGTTTTTTTTTTCTTCCCCCCATTATATTTCCAATTTCTATATGAAGAAGAAAAAAGAGGACCTAAACACATATATGGCACATATCACTTTCTCCCTTAAATTCTAGACTGAGGATGTTATGTAAAAATGAGTTAAGAACATGAATTAGAAAACATAACAACTTCATATATTTAATTTATTTAAAATTTAAATATATAGAAATACTTTTCAATTATAAGAAATTGCTCCTATGTATGTGCGAATTATTTGGAGGACCCAAAATAAATTTAGTATTTCCCATGAACTTTGTATATATTCTTATGGCTCCATCCTCCATAATCCTCCACTGTGCTCAGCTTCCTCATCTAAGCCAGACTTCCCAAATAATGAAATCTCAGTCATTTTGACTTGGAAATGTCATTTACGCTGATCATCTGACTTGCTACCAAATAGGAACATTTACAACTTGCTAAGTAAGTTTCTTTCCTTTATCCCTACAATCATCATTATAGGCTTGATTTGAGTAAACTGCTGCCTAAATTATTATAATCTGTTCTGTTTCTTTGAAGGACATACAAGACGTCTTATCACTTCTTTCCTTTATCAATTTAGTTAATCAGAGCAATTCCTTGCCAAGAATTTATTTGGTGTTTTTTATAAGTTTCTGGAACAATAATTCTCAATTTTTACCAAATTTGAATCACTGCTAAAGTCTGATAAAATCTCTTCTATCTCTTTAAATGCTATTTTAGTTTCTGTTTCTGATAATTCTCATCTAAAGTCCTTAAAAATTTAGGAACTACCATGTGAATGGTGCCTGCTTGAGTTGTATACTTGGGAGGTCACAGGGATACCTATCTTGGTAGGAAGCAGAGGGAGCATATCACTTGTCCCCAGTTGTGCTTTATCTACTGTCAAATGCACCTAACACAGTCATGCTGCTAGTATGCCATTCCAACTTCAGCTCCCCCTGGTTTGACAACCCTAAGGATAATGTGATTTATTCAGCACTTAGATATTTTGGAAAAAGGAATTTTCCAAACATTTAGTCCATCACACTAGTAGAAATAAAACTTCCTCCATACTTTATTGCTTTTACACGTTTGTATCTTTCCTTCAAAACAGAGCTCAAATGCTGTCTTCCACAGAAAATCTTCCCTTCTTTGTATCTGGAAATAAGCACCCCCTTCTGAAAGCACATCTCCTACAACTCTTTTTCTATAGTATGAAGATTTAGGAGGGTGCCTTAAGTGAATAAAATCCCTGTAGAGGGACTCCATTTATCCACCTAAGCATGGGAGAGGGCCTTGCCCACAGTAATCACTCAATATTTGTTGAATAAACAAATACCAAAAACCAGATCTTAATTTCAAAAACTGTTCATGGTTTTTATACTTTAGTAAGCAGCATTACCATTTTTTCCAGGTTATCCAGATTTTAAGACTTCTGAGTAATCTTAGCCTCTCTCTCCAAAGCCCTCATATACTATCTTTTAGTGATAGCAATTCTATCTCCATAAGTCATTTACAAAATCCTTCCTCACTGTGCACACTGTGACCACTTGATTCAGATTCTCAATTCTCTTCATCTAACTACTTTTCTTCCCTTCCATCCATTCTATTTGTATTGCCAAATTTACATTCCTAAAGCCAGGAAAGGTGGCACATGCTTGTAATCCTAGCAGCTCAGGAGGCTGAGGCAGGAGAATTTCAAGTTCAAAGCTAACCTTGGCAACTTAGCAAGGCCTTCAGCAACGTAGGGAAATTCTGAAAAAACATTTATTTTATTTAAAAATAATAATAATAAAGGGCTGAGGATGTGGCTCAGTGGTTAAGCACCCCTGGGTTCAATCCCCTGTACCATTAAAAAAAAAAATTGTAAAGCATTCCTCTGCTCAAAAAAAATTTTTTTTATAAAATTATATAAATTTGGGCAATCTTCATAACTTCTCTGAACCAGTTTCTCCTTTCAAAAATGGGAATATTACTAGCACAAACTACACTGTCCATACAGTAGCCAGTAGGTACATGTAGCTAATTAAATTAAAAATTCAACTGATTAAGTAAATTAAAATTTTCAATTCCTCTATTACCGTAGCTACATCTCAGATACTCAAAGCTATATGTGTCTAGCAATTGCCAATAGGACAGCAAAAATACAGAACATTTCCTTAACACGGAAAAATTCTACTGGACTCTGCTGGATACCTATTACAGAGGTTGCACCAATAGCATAAGGAAAGAACCTAATACACTGCTGATGCACAATAAATAGTAACTTTAGTTAGGTATGATGGCATATGCCTATAATCCCAGTGACTCAGGAGGCTGAGACAGGAGGATCCCAAGTTTAAGATCAGCCTAAAACTTGGTAAGATCCTGTCTCAAATTATAACATAAAAAAGGACTGGGGATGTATCTCAGTGGTTAAGAGCTCCCAAGTTCAAACATTAGTACCCCCCCAAAAAATATATATATATACACACACACATATATAGCTCAGTGGTAAAGTGCCCCAACCCCCAGTACCAAAAAATAAATAGTAGCTTTTAGTATTACTTGTTAAATAGCTTCAATAAATAGTTGCTTCATTGAGATTTATTCAAGGACTACATGAAATAGCATATGTAAGGTACTGTCATAAGTAGTCAATAAATATTTGTTCCTTTTTTAGATCATGAAAGATAAATTACCTGTTTTACAAGTTCACAAAATTGCAGTCTTCAGAACTGCCCAAACTTACACCTTTTAAATTCTGAAATCTACATACAAAGGAAATAAGAAGTTATTGTTTTAATCTACATAATTTTAAACAGTATAATTTTAGGCCAACACACTCATTAACTGTTCATGGAAAAATACTAGGCTATAATATTAAAAAGTCATTTTTCTTTAAAGAGATGATACTTGAATTTTTTTATAATGGTGGTAAAATATATGAAATTAAATAATGTTTTAAATCTAGGATATCAACTTTCATAACCTTTGTTATACCAGACACCTTTCTTTGTCCTCAAAAAGGATAAAACAAAAAAATAAAGGTTTCCTCCTATAGAATGATAAAAATTAGGGAAGGATGATAGTTTATTATTAAGCAAAATAAAACATTAACTAGTCCCTGAAAGGCAATGTAAAGAATGCAGTTATGAGATCAGATTTATCTGAGCGCAAATCCTACCATTATCACTTTTCAGCTATATGACTTCAGTCAAGTTATTTTACTAGGAGTTACAGTGTTCTAATTTGTAAAACAGCCAAACCCTCAAAGGGTTGTTTCTTAGAGTAGGAGAGAGCAAGCATAAAATACTACAGTTGATCTATTAATTCAGTAGAATCTTGTACATGAATACACGAATCATCTTGTAATCCTACCTCTTTAGACCATGAAAGCTCTAGTGGTTTAAACTTATTATTTAGAGAAGCAGGGATTCTAATGGTTTACCACTCTGCCAATGAAAAGTGAAAATTTTAGCATACAGACTAGGTGAGGAAGAGTACTGATTGTTTCTGTATTTTCACCTTGGAAAGCTGAAAGCATGACCAAGTAATTCCCAACTGAACAAAATTAGAATTTTTAGAGTTAATGATTCTAGAAACCTTTAAAAATACTTGAAAATATGCAGTACTAATTTTACCTAGCAGTGTTTAGCAGAATGTTCTTGAATCTCTCACCTATCTTTTCTGCTTTCTCTGAAGCTCCACCTATCAGAACTCCAGTTAGAATATTTTTCCACAAATATTTAAAAGTAGTAAGATGGAAATTTTATGCAGTCTCCTCTAAGTAGTGACAGAAAGTCTTCGGCTTCTTTCAGAGCTACACAGAACCATTAAGCCAAAACCAAAGACTAATAGAAAATGGTTATTCTAAACCACGTGGCCTCCTGACAAATGTAATATTTTCTAATGGCTAAATCCTAAAGAGTGTAGCAGATTAAGTAACATCTTTATAAATCACATGGAAGAGAAATGAGAATCTGATAATCGAACACAAGGAGTTGCATTTGGGTACTGATTTATCAATTAAAATATAGGAGAACTGAAAAAACTATTTATCTAGGCTGTCTTTTTTGTTTTTTAAATGTATCCTACTGTAATTAGAACAGCTGCGAGGTTACACTGGACAATTTCCTTTCCGTATTGAGACCACTTCCTGCAATACAATTGTGCATAGTAAACTGAGAGCTTCACGTAAACACAAGATCACCGAGGATTTCAATTTCAAACTCCCCTCTCGCCTCCATCACCAGGGAATTGGAGCCCAGAAGTGACAACAGGAACGCCTACTCAAATGAAGTTTTTGTGGGACTGGGGCGAAGGTGATCCACAGCCGCTTAAACAAAACCACAGGAAATACTTGAACAGCTGCATTTTTCCTCAGGAGTGCAGCTCTAGAGCCAAAGTCTCGGCCTCGCGGTGTCTAGGGCCAGGAAAAGATGCGGGAGAACGAGCTTAGCACTTAGCACCGCTTGAGGCACGCAAGGAATCGAGGGGTAGGGGCAAGCTGGGTGCGGAGATCCACGCCCTGCTTGCGCTCGCCCGCGTCGCTCGCTTGCGCTCCCTCGCGTCCCCTGGAGCTGGTCCAAGACTCCTGTCACCACCTGCCCCTCTCCTAGACCTCGCACAGCTTAGCCCCAGGAAGCAGAGGGAGCCGGTAGGGTATCGCGCACCCGCCACCGGGGGTGATGGGTGAACAGCGATTCCACCCACCAATGCACCCTCTAGAGTGAGCGGGCGGGCTCTGGGCGCTTAGGCGAGTCCTCCTCCCCCAACGACCCCACCTTCGGCCTACCTCAACCTGCAGCCCAGCCAGCGCCGCCCGCGGGCTCCGAAGCCTGCCCGCTGGACTGAAGCAGGGCGGGGCCCCGGGGCGCGCTCCCGAGGAGCCAGGCCAGCTCCGCGCGCGCCGCCGCTCCTTCCGACCCTTTCTACCTTTACGGCAATCGCGAAAGTGTCGTGAAAGTGCTGCCGCCGATCAGTCTTCCAGTCGGCAGGAGTCGGAGTTGTTATTTCTAGGGGTGTGCTTGTTGAGGTCGGGGTAAGACTGCGGGATCGGTCTTTGGGAAGCGGCTGGGAAGTGGAGATGTGGTGGGAGGCATTGCTCCCAGGAAGAGTGAAGAGAGGACTGGATGCTTAGGGGTGGGCATTATGTTGTAGCTGCGGATGGACTCCCTGAGGCAAACGCCGTTCTTCTTCCTCTAGCAGGGTGGCCTCGCGCGCAGGGTTGTGGGGAGGACAAGGTGGGACTGCTTGCCCCTTCGAGGGCTCTGGAGACTAAGGTGGCGGAACGCGGTGGCGGGAGCCCGGGAGCTGTGTGGAAGCCGAGGGTTGTGGGAGCGAGAACCGCCTAGCTAGCGCTGGGCAGGTCGAGGACTGGGGCGCTGCCCGCGCGGAACCGACCTTGCCTATCAGGTTCACACCCTCCTGTCCCGGTGCTGCCGAGTCCACAAACCGTGTGGCATCCTGTGCCGGGCTTGCCTTCCCTTTGGAATGCAGTGGTGTGGTTCATGGCTGGGCCTCGCTTCTTGGTCAGCAACTTTTCTAGAAATTTCAGCCCGTATTGACGAGCTCTGAGGTTGCCAGCTAGGGTTTAATTTCAGCAGTATTCTTGGAAGGAGAATGGACTGAAGGATTGCTAGTGTTTGCCAGAGTTCCCAGGAATGCTAGGATGAATGAGATCTTTACATTTATCCTGGTTTGTGTTCTAGAATTCGGTGCGTGGCATTTTTGTGTCTTTCTTTTTTTTTAAACATTTTGCATCATTGGTGTGTGATTTTGCTTGATTCTTTTAGTTAAGTGAATCTGTGTTGTAGTACACAGATTTATAGTTGCTTTTTAACAAATATTAATGTTTCATCTGAATGTAGTCAGAGTATTTGGTTCCTACTGTCAAGCTAGTAGGAATATGTTCAGATACTTTTGTATTGAATTGACTGGCTCAAAAAACAACTTAAGATTGTGATGAGGGTGTTTATAGTATTACCGATTTAGAACAGTTGGCTTTTGCATAAAATTCCAGGGATTGAAATTCTGAAAGGCTTTTGCTGCATATTTGTACTGTGCTGAGAAAACTAATTAAAAGCTTTTTGTACAACTTGTCATTACAACTTTTCTCTGCTTCTCATGTTAAGGACAGTTACATTTTATTGCATAGCAATTTCTTTTCTAGGATGCATATTTGTTTCTAAGCAATTTCTTTTCTAGGATGCATATTTGTTTCTAAGCTGGTGATACTGTTTTTGAGAGTCAGGCTGTGCTATTCTTTTGAGAGAATAGAAAAATATTCTATAAAATGCCAGACTTTTGCTCCCCACCCCCAGGAGAAAGTTATTTCCTTTCTTAAGGAATGCAAGATTCCACTTAAGCAAAACACTATATCCAAGTTGTTATACACATAGTATTTTTGTTTCCAAGTCTGCTGAAAAGGCTTTTGTTTCTGTAAACTTGCTGTGTGTATCATTTGTTAAGTAATGCCAAGTTTAAGCCTTTTTTCCTATTAGTTTTTTTCTTTTTTCCTTTCTCCTTTCCTTTCTTATTCTTTATAATTTGCCTCCTTTCCTAGTAATACCAGCCAGTATTTCCTTTAGCAGTGCCATAAAGGTGGGAAGGAGTTATGTATCACCAGTTCCCTGTGAAAGGATTGTAAACATAATGCTGAATCAGTGCAGATCAAAACTTGGCACCTTTAGATGTGGGGGGAGGAATGAAAATTCCAGAATTTCACACAACAGGTTGGATATTGTGTAAGTTTACCTGGTGCTCTGCTCAGCAGTTGAAGTTTTTTGAGGTTTTTTTGTCTTTTTTTTTTAAATCTTTTTGTCTTCTTTTTTAATGTGATACTTGTCAGATGTACCCATGCTAAAGTCACAACAGAAATATGGTAGGCAGATGCCATTATCCTCAGCTGCTATAAGCACAAATGTTTTACATGATAGAGTTTTTAAAGCTCACAATTGTGTTTAATTTTAGTAAATATATTCATTAAATATCTCTGATGATAATCTTGTACTTTTGTTGGACTTTCACATAAATATTCATGCATGTGCAAAGAAAATGCTTTGTCAGACCATATTTCTTCTCCTTTGGACTCCCCAATTTATTGGCTTCGTGTTATACTTTATCCATTTATAGGACTGCACGCCCACCACCACCTTTTGAGCTTCTTGAGAATATGGAATGGAATATTTCAATCTTTCTATTTCCACAGTATCTGAAACAACTAAGTGCTCATTAAATACGGGATGAATCATGTTTGTTCATTGTTCAGTATGTATCAACTACTTAGTGCTAAGTATGGTATGAAATGGCAAAGAATGTTAACAACACAGACATAGTCTCTGCACTCATGGAAATTACTAATGTATGTGTGGTGAGGGGAAGATCAGAAAAACAAAAAAAGACAACAAACAGAAAATGTTCAAAGTTCAGTATAACCAAGGGTGCAGGACTCTGGAGCCTTAAAGGCAGTGGGAATTTTTTTACAGTTTAAAATATTTACGAAACTATCCTCAGTTAACAATAGGCTGTGTCCAAAATTGTAGATTTCTTTATAAGTCGTTGATGGTTTTCCATGACATCAAAATAAAATTTCAGCTCTTTGCTATAGTCAATAAACCTCTGCATTGTCTGACTCTTCAAATTTCCTTTTATCCCAATCCTCTATCTAGTTTACTCCTGTCTAGTCATTGTGATTCCTCAAGTGCTTGAAAAAGATAAGCTCTTTTCTGCCTCAGGTCCTGTTCCATTTTCTTGGACTATTCTTCCTCCTGCCCTTCAAACATCTCATTTCTTCTTTTCCTTCCTCTGAGTTTGGAATAAAAGTTACTTCCTCAGAGACTTCAATCACTCTATTTACAACATGTACTCTCAAGCATTTTCTGGCTCAGCATTCCCCCCCCCCCCCCAGAGCCCATTACACCTTGCAATGTTATTGCTTGTTTACAAGTGTTCAGTTATTTCCTCACTGGACATGGGAGCTGGGACCATATCTGTATTATTCACTGGATTCAGGTATTAGCTGAATGAATTTACAACTTGGAATACATTTTCTTATAAAAACTGGTTAGACACATGGGTAACTTTTTCTAGGCTAGCCAGCAATAATCTTAGTTTTTTACTTTTTTTATTGTTTTAGTCCTTGTACCTTTGGTGAGAAAGGACATTTTCTGCTTATCCTTCTGGGCATAGGCCTGACTCCGTAAAAAAAAGTGGTTCAAATAAGTTTTGTTATATTTGTACCTCCTTTCCACCGTTCCTTTCCTATATCCTTTTTACCTTTCTTTCCATGTAGTCTTTCTTTCTTTTGTATCTGCTCCCTTAACATGCTTGTTTTCCCTTTTGCTAAAATTTAGAAGCTCTTGTTTTTTCTGAGATGGTTTTCATGGCCATAGCCCCTGCTTCAGATATGATTGGAAAAAGAATGGAGTTGGACCTGTAGTAGTGTAATATCTTTTGCTATTTACATATGTTGAAAGTAAAGTACCATCTGTATGTCAAGGGCTACATGTATCTGAATTTATGTTTGCAGTGTTGTTGCTAATAGCTTCACAAGGACAGTGTTGCCAAATTGAAATGTTGGCAAGGAACACCTTCAAAATTTCATTGTCTCTTTTCAAGTATGAATTATATAATGGCTGGATCTGCAAAGGTTTGTCAAAATGTAGATTTTTCTACAAAAAAAGTAAAAGGTTAAAAAGAAATGTAGGTCATGGACAGGAAACTCAGAAGGAAAGTATCAGTTTGTCAACTAGTCTTGCCAAATGCTCAAACTTAAAACCATTAGGATCAATTGCTTGTAGTTTGTTCAGTGCCAAAAGCAAGCTAGCACCCTCAATGTATGAACTTTAATTGTAGAAGAAAGGAACACTGCAACAATAAAATTCAGATGGAGTTGACTGAACTTTTCCTCTTTCAAGTGAAATTCTATCAAAGCTGAGTGTTCTTACCAACTATGAAAATGCATCATTCAATTTGACTAGAAAATTTGGCTACTATACAGCCAAGTGTTTTGGTGGTTATATCTGTTTGATCTCAAGTGATCTTATTACCATTTTTTAACATTATATAGACATCACTTAAAAGTAATTTTAGTTAATAGCTTTGTGATACAGCTGTGAGGAAGAATTCTTTGAAGTAATGAAAAGTTAGTTTTGATTTGTCCTTTTGGCTTGAATTTAAGGATTTTTACTTCAGAACACCTCAGTTGGCTGAATTGAAGCACAGATAATTTTTTTGAGATTTTTGAAAATGTGTTTAAGGAAGTTAGCTTGACTACAGTGACTGTTTTCTGACCCAAATGCTGGATGCCACCTTAGGTCATTCATGATGTTAAAAATTTTGAAATCGAATATTTATGAGGGTATAGGGAAAATATCCTGGTTCATTTGTGACATCAACATTGTATCTACATGTCCAACTCAGCCATGTCTGGTTGTCCCATTGGCCTGTACCACCATTACCTCCCAACTTCTCCAACTATTGGTCTTCACTAGCCCTCATTTCATCCCTTAACCTGGTACAAGGTGGCTCTTTCCACTCTCAAGGCCACCCTGTTATGGCAGAATAAACCAGATCCTGTCATTGGCGGATGGGGAGGAAGAAGAAAACATCAACTACACGTTTTGATACTAGATTACCAGATCTACTATTGAGATGTTCTGGATTCTATATCACATTCTACAGTCCCATACTGTATCACTTCTGAGAATTATATATTGCTTCCTAGATAGTTTTTGACCAGAAAAATCAAAATATAGCTCTCTTGGTCCATTGTCACTACCCTTTTTTTTCTGTGAAGATTATTCCTTTTAAAAAAAAAAAAACTTAGGGTTTCTGTGTTTCCTCCTCCTACTAACTATGGATTTGCCACAATATTCTTCATTCTTTTGCTTTTCTCTCCATACTTAATCCCTTCAAGACCTTTTCTACTTTCTGGTCTTCGCTAGACTTTAGCTTTTAAGTAATGATGAAATTTTCATCTTTTACTCAAACTCTAGTTTTTTGATTTTGTCTGAAATATCTCTGCTTAAAAGTTGCATTTGCTGGGTGCAATGGCACACAACTGTAATCTCAGCACTTTGGGAGGCTGGGACAGGAGAATCGCAAGTTCAAAGCCAGCCTCAGCTATGGCAAGGCGCTAAGCAACTCAGTGAGACCCTGTCTCTAAATAAAACACAAAATAGGACTGAGGATGTGGCTCAGTGGTCGAGTACCCCTGAGTTCAATTTCCAGTACCAAAAAAAAAAAAAAAGGTGCATTTATCAGCTGAGTGTGAGAGTGTATTCCTATACTCCCAGCTACTTGGGAGACTGAAGCAAGAGGATCATTTGAGCCCCAGAGTTTAAGGCCAACTAGGCAAAATAGCAAGACACTTCAAAAAATACATATATATTGTTGGGCTGAGGGTTTAGCTCAATGTTATAGCACTTGTCTAGCATGTGAGAAGCCCTGAGTTCCATGTGGTGGGGGAGATTCCTAAAAATCAGTGTTACACGTTGTGTCTTCCAGCCCTACCCGCTACATTCCACCTCTTTCTCTCTCATCTCCCACTCCAAAAAATAACAAACTGGTTTTCCTTTCTAATTTTCCCTTTTAACAGCAGTGCCACTAATCTCTAGCTGTTGATTCTTTTCTTCCTCTGCTTCACCTTTCATAGCTAATCCATATGCACTTTCTACTGATTCTTCCTTCCAAATAGGTATTACCTATAAACTTGACTATCTTTTTCATATTTCCATTTTTGCCCTGTTACTCTAGTCCCTTGCCACTTAAAACTATTGAGATCATCTGCCCCTTTTTTTGGTTCCAGGGATTGAACCCAGGACACTTAACCACTATGCTGCATCTCCAGCCTATTTTATGGTTTTTGTTTGTTTATGACACAAGGTCTTGCTGAGTTGTTTAGGGCCTTGCTAAGTTGCTGAGGCTGTTTTTGAACTCAAAATTCTCCAGCCTCAGGAGCCACTGGAATTACAGGCATGAACCACCATGCCCAGCTTTGTGCTAATTTTTAATTGTTCTCACTTTCTTCTCCATTCTGATGAATATATACACGTGTGTGTGTGTGTGTCTATACTGTTAAACTTGAAGATATAATTATTTTCTTATGCTTTTTAATTACTTATAATAAGTATGTTGTTGTGAATCTTTTCTAAATCAAGAGCAAGGTCTTCAGGGCTTAAATTCAGTCTTATCAATAGTCATCACATCTTATCCTGTTTTCTTACTGCTTCCTCATTTCATCAGGTCATTCTGCTGACATATATAGTATTGTCTTCTTAGACTTAATTTTTTTCTTACTGTTTACTCCATGTAGAATATCATCTGTATCCCTTTTCACCAATAAGAAGTTTTGTCTTTTTAGCATAAGCAGAAACCCTGTGTTCTTTTGAACACCACTTATAATCTGTGATATCGGCAAGTCAGTCAGCTTCACTGCCTTGGTTTCTTTTCCTGTAGAAATGAGGGTGATTAGTAGTCCCTATCTTCTAAAGTTGTTTTAAAGGTTAAACTAGTTAGTGTATCAAAAAGTGCTTAGTTTTAGGTATTATGTGAGTGCTCAGTATTAAATGTTAGCTGTCATCATTAAATAAAAAATCTAGTTTAAGATTCATTTTAATCGTCATTCCTCTGATATTAATACTAATTTACTAGCCCTGAGGGTCTCAATTTCTATATGTACATATGAAGGAATTAGATTATTTCTATCTAACATTTGTTCTGTTACAGCACTGAGATAGGAAAAAAATGTATGTGAGATAGAAAAAAAGATTGAGCTGCAAAGTCAGACAAACTGTAAAGTAACATGAAACTGATGACTACTAAAGGCCCTTAATGATTTTCACTTAAAAGTGAGATTAGAAACCTTCAATAAGAACTAAAACAAAAATTGGGCCCCTGGTTTTCTGATTTTTCTTTGATATTTCTTATTCCATTAGCAAGTTGATTTTTTTTTTTTTAATTTACTGATACTAATGTAAGTAGTGACTGACAAATATATCTTGTTTTTCAGGTAAACACCAGTCACCAAAAAACTACAAGACAAGGTTAATTGTTATTTTGAAATAAAAGAAAACCAAGATCCATGAGTGGGCATCGGCCAACAAGGAAACGATGTGGAGATTCTCACCCAGAGTCCCCCATGGGCTTTGGGCATATGAGTACTACAGGGTGTGTATTAAATAAATTGTTTCAGTTACCTACACCACCATTGTCAAGACACCAACTAAAGCGGCTAGAAGAACACAGATATCAGAGTGCTGGACGGTCCCTGCTTGAGCCCTTAATGCAAGGGTATTGGGAATGGTTAGTTGGAAGAGTTCCATCCTGGATTGCACCAAATCTCATCACCATCATTGGACTATCAATAAACATCTGTACAACTATATTATTAGTCTTCTACTGCCCTACAGCTACAGAGCAGGTAAGAGGAATTTTTTACCAATAGATAACATTTCTTCTATATCAGAAATATTGTAATTGGGATTTCTGAGTCATTTTAAATAAAGATAATCTGACAGCTATTTGTAAATTATTTTAAAATACCCTGTCACAACACTGCAATAAAGCTCATAAGTACAACCTATTACATACACTAATGCTTATTAGAAACCAGAAGCAAGGGGTATACTCTTGATACTCGTAGGTTAATTGATGTTAGCAAGAATTAATATGTAAAATTTCATCCCTTTATAAAAGAGTTTTATGTTATTTTTTTCAAATGGCTGAATAAAAATCTTAGTGAAATTTAAAATGAGCAGAGAGAAAAGTCTGGTATTTGATATTGGCATGACTATAAACCAGTACTATCAAAAACATTTTTCTTTCCATTCCAGAGAGAATTGTTGAATGTTCCTTTTCTCTTCCTATAAACATGAGTCTGATAGACTTCAGGTATATCACTATTCTAAAAAGGGAAAGGAAATGTAGAAAACAAGTCAATATGATATATTTTCTTTTTCATGCCCTGCTCTGGCACCATTAAGAAAGAAAGTGTGGTATTGCTTCCAAAGACTCTACTTAAACCTTCTCAAATCCACACTTCTCCTCTGCTTTTAGTCTATTATTCTATCTATTACTTGAAAACAAAACTGAAACTCTTCATCCAAATGAGTATATTGGTGTGTTTTTTTTTTTTTAATTTTCTTATCAAAAAGTAAACTAAGGTAGGTAGATGGAAAAGAATCAGAAACATCTGTTCTGCCTTTATTAATCAGAATGATTGGTCTGGTTACTCAGGAACTAAAGATTTAAAAGTGACTCTAAACTACATGAAATTATAATGGCCACAACATTTTTTATCTTATTTTAGGCTTGAGAAAGTAATTTTTTAAGTAGATTATCTTTAGATGATTTGCACTTTGATATAAAGTTACTACCATCCAGTTCTTTTAAGTAAATGGCTATTGAAGGTCATAGTTACCCATAAAGCATGTGACTTTTGTTTTCCAGATGCTTATTTTATCCCACTCTGAATACCTTTATTTTAATCCTCATTTACTATGCAAATACAGTTCATGCAGATTGTATGAATATATTTCTGATTTTCCCCCATTTCTTAAGGATCTTGCTGTACCTCATTTAGGACACTTAAAATACAAAACCCAATATAATCATTTAAACCTGTCCTGGGATTTTTTTTTTTTTTTTTGGTACTGGAGATTGAACTCGGGCACTCGACCACTGAGCCACATCCCCAGCCCTATTTTGTGTTAAAACAGAGACAGGGTCTCACTGAGTTGCTTAGTGCCTCGCTGTTGCCGAGGCTGGCTTTGAACTCACGATTCTCCCGTCTCAACCTCCCTAAGTGCTGGGATTACAGGCTTGCGCCACCGTGCCCCACTCTGCCCTGGGATACTTCACACATCCTTTGAGCTGTTCACCTCGAGCTGACTGAGGCCCTGACTACTTCTGAAGGAGTTTAGTCCAGATTTTACAAGTCCTTATAATAGAACAACAGGGAGCAGGTTGATTCCAACTGAAGCCCTCCAATATTCTTAAGTTAGATCTAGGAAGAGGATCGAAGGTAGCTCAGTCAGCCCGTAATCATCATTTATTGAACACCCTACAGCCTACAGGTTCCATGTTCCCCTATAATGCTTTTCTTTGGCCACTGTTTGTGATACGGAGTTATTGGAGTAACTCTAGAATTAGTTAAACCTTTGGGGAGAGTTCCAGAATGGGAAATACTCTGATCACAGCAAACTTCTCAGAATTGCTTCTGGGATGAATCAGGGTGGAATATTACTGAGGGTGCTGTTGGTGTTCTACAAGGGAAGGCAATGTCCTACAAAGGACATGCCTGGATGCATTTATAACTGCATGCTAGAAATACTTGTTATGTTCAAGTCAGAATGCATTAAAATAGGCCAGGCCTATCTTCCATAATAGTCCCTTATTATCTCTGTGATCTTAAGTAAGCATGTAAATTATCTGAGTCATGCTTTATCATAAGAATTAAGCAAGATCATGCATTCAGGGTGCTTAGCCTATACTGCTTAATAAGTGGTAGACAGTGATTGTTTCATTAATTTAAAAAAATTTCCAGTATATAACCTGTTGTTCTTCCTCCCTTCCATTCCTGATTTCCTCTAATAATATATATATAACATATGAAGCCACAGATTCAGCCAAGTCCTTATTGAGTTTTTTATATTTTTGTCTATGAGCATTTTGGAGTCAAAGGTTTTCTAAATTTATAAACCTTCATTATGACTGGAATTCTTTTAGGTCTTTTACCAGTAAATGAACAAGGAGATTTATGTCCACATATACTATGAATTCTCTATATTTTTTATATGCTGTTTTTTTTATCTTTTTGTTAGAAAAAGTCACTTTTAATGGTTTTAGCTTCCTTAATAGATAAGAAAAGAAAATGACTTAGTCCCTATTTTACAAATTCCTACATTTTCAGATTCCTGCACTGGAAATGTAGACTTCTTTCTTTTCAGTATCCCCTTGATCTTTTTGTTACTAAGTATTTAAATTTGAGCTAGTAGTTTTGATTTTTTTTATCAGAAATTAGTTTGGATTTTTCTCTTGTAGCTTGATGTTAATATGCTTGAGTTACCCTTGCCACATAAGACAAAGAAAGTTAGTATTGTCTATTTTACACACATGAAAACCAGAACTCAGCTATGCCTTTTTCAGTAATAATTTTGTTGAATTTAAATACAACTTTTAGACTATAATTATAAGAGTTTTTTTATTTAAATGATGATTTGTTTTTATTTTTGTATTGCTAAGTTTAATGCTTTTGATTTAACTCACTAAAAAATAACTTGTTAAACCAGGTGTGTTGTACACATATAATCCCAGTGGCTCAGGAGGATTGCAAGTTTAAGGCTAACTTGGCAGCTTAGTGAGACTCTATCTCAATATAAAAGAAAGAGAACTGGAGATGTAGCTCAGTGGCAGAGTGCTCCTGGGTTCAATCCCCAGTACCAAACATAAATAAATTAAAAAAAAAAAATTATTAGATACTATTTTTTAGTAGAAAAGTGAAAAGAAAATCAAAATACCACATTGCCTGTAATCTCACTGCATGGTTAATTTCTGTTGACATTTAAAAGGGGAGGGGAAAATTACATAGCATAATTCAAATACAGAAAGATATAAACAAAAACATAATCTTTTCTTTTTACTTGCATTTCCTTCCTTTCTGCCAATTCTTCTGAACATAACAATGTTTGACAATTGTTTGGTCTATCAGGAAGGAAAAAAAGCCTCCTACCAACATATGTATATATTTGCATTTGTATAAATCCTTAAACTGTTTCAAAAGTTCAGTAAAACCATGTTTCTAATTTGTCACGTGAATTGATTCACATAAGAATATCTCTGCAAGATTCTGCAAATTGAGTTTATTCCATATCTTCCTGTCAGGGTTAATGATATCCTGGCTCAGATATGTTCTTTTATTCAGTCAGTATCTTTCCCAGGTTTTTGACTGAGACCATATAAGACCAAGAAGCATTAAAGTATTATATTAGAGTACTGTAGATTTTTAGTTGAAAAAGGAAAATCCATAGATGAGAAAGTTTTACTTTCTTTTGTATATATGGGTATTATTGTTTTCTAGGATTGTGTATACACATAGTTGAAGTTATCTGTGTTCCATAGTAACATTTTTTAAAATTTATTTTCTTATTCTAATTAGTTGTACATGATAGTAAAATGTATTTTGACCCATCGTACATAAATGAAGTATAACTTCTTATTCTGGTTGTACATGATGTAGAATCACACCAGTTATGTAATCATATATGTACATAGGGTAATAATGTCTGATTCCTTCTACTATTCTTCCTACCCCATATCCTCTCCCCTTTCTTCATTCCCCTCTGCCTAATCCAAAATACCTCTATTCTTCCCTAGCATTAAACATCTTGAAAGATACAACTTGAGGAAAATGGTACTAGATTATTCGTTAATTGGCTCTTCAGATCTTAGAATCTAAATATTTAGGAGGGCTCTTATGGAAGAAATCTCATGGATTTCTATGAAATTCCTGAGAAGTACAGTCATCCCATGGTATCCATGAGGAACTGGTTCCAAGACTTTGCAGAGAGCAAAATCAGCAGATGCTTAAATCCCTCATATAAAATGGTGTAGTATTTGCACATAACCTATACATATCTGTCTAAATGCTTTAAGTCATCTCTACATTACTTATAATACCTAATACATTGCAAATTGGTGTAAATATTGTTATACTGTATTGTTTAAGGAGTAATGAAGTCTGTACATAGTACAGACACAGTTTTTAATATTGAATATTATAGAGCCTCAGTTGGTTTATTCCATGAATGTGGAACCCCAGGAATATGGAGGATCCCATATAGTTAACTAGCATCTGTTTAAGAACACCTAAAAGCAGGGAATTTAATTTTAACAATCCTGATTATTTCAGTAAGTTCTTAATTCTGTAGCACTTCTGTCTTCTATAACTTCAAACAGCAATACTTCTCTAGAGAATGAAGATATAATGTCTGCAGATAAAAAAGGTGCTAGCCAAACACAGTAACTAATATGTCTGAATACCCTTGCTTTTCTTATCTATTTCACAGGCACCTCTGTGGGCATATATTGCTTGTGCATGTGGCCTTTTCATTTACCAGTCTTTGGATGCTATAGACGGGAAACAGGCAAGAAGAACCAATAGTAGTTCTCCTTTGGGAGAACTTTTTGATCATGGTTGTGATTCATTATCAACAGGTATTGCTACTTTTTTGATATTAATGATTAGTAAGTGATAATAACAATTTGATAAATAGCACTAGGATATACAAGAGTTTATTTGGTTATCAAAATAAGTGATTTTTTAATTAAATTTTAGGATTTTTCAAGACTATGCAACTGGTTCATTTTTTTTTTTTTTTTTTTTTTTTTTTGGTACCGGGTATTGAACTCAGGGGCATTCGACTACTGAGCCACATTCCCCAGCCCTATTTGTATTTTATGTAGAGACAGATGGATCTCTGCACTAGATCCATCATGAGTTGCTTAGCGCCTCACCATTGCTGAGGCTGGCTTTGAACTTGGGATTCTCCTGTCTCAGCCTCCCAAAGTGATAGAATAACAGGCATGCGCCACCGCAGCCTGCTTCATATTTGTTCTTTATTGGCAGTCTTGGTAAATTTAGAAATTAAGTTCATTTTTAACCTTAAGTATGGTCTTTGGCATCTTTTTGAAGTTTTAGGGTATAATTGTCATTATAAAATAACCTCATGAATTATAGATGAGAGCACAGTAGTAGGAGACTTGTTTGGTAATTCATGATCTTTATATTTAAATGAATCTTAAATAGACATTTAAAATTACATTTTAAGTCTTGGATTTTAAGTATGTGATGGGGCTTGTATGAAAAGCGTAGGTCGAATGAATCTGCAGATCTAATGTGCAATGTGAAGACTAGTTAATAACAATGTATATTGAAATTTTGCTAAAACAGATTTGAAGTGTTCCTACATGAAGTAAAAGGGAAACTATGGAAGGTGATGGATAAGTTAATTTAAGAGTAGTAATCATTTCACTACAAACAGCATACAAAACAACATATTGTGTACTTTAAATATATACAAAAGACTTTTAAAAGACTAGAAAAATACAGTAAAGTATTAGGAATAGATGAATTACAGGGTGATGTGGCTTTAGTGGTACAATGTTTTCAAGTAATATTTTAGTGTGATTTTAGAGGAAAAAAGTTTGCTTGGTTGGGTCCCTCCCCCTCCTCCCAGCAGTGCTGGGAATCAAACCCAGGGCTTGGTGCATGCTAGGCAAGCTCTTTGCCATTGAACTGTTCCTGTAGCACTAAATGAATTTCTAACTAGTCTTCCTGACAAGAACTTTTCCTATTTATTTTAATTTAGTTCCATAGTTCTCTTATTGTTTGGCATGGCATTAAAAAGGAAACAGCCAGGCACAGGGCCACATGCCTGTAATCCCAGTAGCTTGGAAGGCTGAGGCAGGAGGATTACAAGTTCAAAGCCAGCCTCAGCAAAAGCAAGGCACTAAGCAACTCAGTGAGACCCTATCTCTAAATAAAATACAAAATAAGGATGGGGATGTGGCTCAGTGGTTGAGTACCTGGTTACTCCCTCCCTCCCTCTCCCCAAAAAAAAGAAAGAAAAAGAAACAGAAGCCCTTTATGACTTTACCTCCTGAATTTAAGTTTGTAGATGTAGTAGATGTGTGTCAGGATAGATCATTACTTCTGTGTATCCTGACAGTAACTTTTTTTTTTTAATTTTCTTTTAGTTGTTGGTAGACCTTTATTTTATTTATTTATATATGGTGCTGAGACTCAAACCCAGTTTCTCATGCATGCTAGGCAAGGGCTCTACCACCAAGCCACAACTCCAGCCCTGACAGCAACTTTCTTAGTAGAGAAGGAAGAAAAACTAAGCTCTTAATAACTTTGAAGAGTCAGGTCAAGAAAAATTCAGAAAACTTCCACTGAATAAAAGCTAGCTGAGTATCTTGAAAGACTATTATGATTTTTTAAAATAATTTTTTAGTTGTAGATGGATATAATGTCTTTATTTTATTGCTTTGTATGTGGTACTGAGGATCAAACCCAGGGCCTCACACATGTGAGGCAGGCTGTCTACTGCTGAGCTACAATCCCAGCCCCGACTATTATAATTTAATCATGTAACCACAGAATACCAGTATCCTGTTTTTTATTGAAAATGACAATCATTTTTGCATTGTAGTTTGAGTTCCAAACTTTTATAGGAATAATTTTTATATGTATGTTACCCATGGTATCTACTAAATAAGAAAAGACAGTTATCAATCTGAAGTGAGTAGGTCCCTTGGGGTTTGTTGTTGTTTGTTTATTCATTTTTGTTTTCTTTTTGGCTGCCTTGAACTTTTTTCTGCTCATTAGTACCACTAAGTTGAGAGAATATTCAAAAAAATGCCAAAGTATTTTAGTTGCTTTCAAGCATTTTGGTTTCACTAAGTGATTTAGTGAAAAAAGAGATTGAAATTATGAGATAAAAGGTAGCATAAAAGATTATATTCTACTTTTTGTGTTATCATCGATTACTGAGAGTAGACAGTACATTCACAGCATATCTCTGTTTTGTCTCTTCTAAAATCATTTCCAGCTCGGTTATTGTTTGTTATTTATTTTGTCTGGTTTTCATTGTGATTTTTCTTTCTGCAGTTTTTGTGGTCCTTGGAACTTGTATTGCAGTACAACTTGGAACAAATCCTGATTGGATGTTTTTTTGTTGTTTTGCTGGGACGTTCATGTTCTATTGTGCACACTGGCAAACATATGTTTCTGGAACATTACGATTTGGAATGTAAGTACACTTTATGACAATTGTGTTTTCACTTTCAAATGTGGAGAATGTGGGTTGCTTATAGGTATTTGAGTATCAGGAATTGATCAAACCACTAAATTAGTTTAATAAATAAAAATGTTTTAAAGCTATTGTAGCTATTCTCTAATAGATTTTGTTATGTGTCCCTGTTACTTTTTTTAAAAGGAAATATCAGACCCCCCACCAACCAGGATTTCTAAAACAATATGAAAATATGCTTTTTTAAAATATGCTTTTTTAAAAAGCATATTTTAAAGCAATATGAAAGATAATAGCCCCTTTTTTCTTGTTTCCATTTGTCTTCCTAGACAAACTCACTTTTCCCCCTACCATTATTCATCTTACTCAATATATCAAATTGTCTTATTTTGATATATAAAAATAAATTTTCAGGAAAGATAAGATAGATTCTGAGAGCAAAGAGCAGTTTTTATCTCTAAATTTCATAGCTTAGTTAGGTTTTATTTTTCTCACATTGTTTTATTTATGAATCTATAAAAATCTAAGCTCTTAATGATTCGGTTGACATGAACACATCATATAGTTTATTATTGCCAACAAAAATACCTGAGAATGTAAAAATTAAATATAAACATCTTTTAAAACTCCTAAAGGAAGAGTCTCTACCTATTGATCAGTACTCTTCCATAAGGATTAATGATTAAACTAGTCTTGAAACTTAGTTAAGGATGGCATTCACCCATTGTTTTTAAATTATTACAGATCTTACTTACATATTTAAGTTATTCTTTATTTTTCATGGCATAGGATTCAAAGAGAAAAAGCCTTAGAAAAGACTGTGTACTTCATGAAATATCAAAATAAAAATCTCTGGTGGCAGATAACAAGAGAACAACTTAGTCTCAAAGATGAATCATTAATAGATTTTTTTAAAATTTTAGATCCTTAGTAAACTTAGGTTTTTAGACTTTGAAAAAGCCACACCATGCAGAAATTCAGTTGTTTACTATAAGTTCAGATGTTTTTTTCCTATATTTATTGAATTTAACATGGCCTTATGACAATAACTGAATAATTGCTAATCCTTTGGATATTAACTATTTAAAAGAAATATCTTGGAATAATTTTAAAATAAAGAGGCCTAGAGAATGTGTTTAAGATCCATCTTAAGATGGAACCCTTATTATTAGAGATGATAGCAGACATCATGAGTATCCATTGTGAAAACTATGCGTATCCATCAGCAGTTTGTAAAAGGATCAGTGCTCAGAATAGACTGTTTTTTTCTTCTTCTTTTTTTTTTATACTGGGGATTGAACTCGGGGCACTAGACCACTGAGCCACATCCCAAGCCCTATTTTGTATTCTATTTAGACACAGTCTCACTGAGTTGCTTAGCACCTCACTGTTGCAGAGGCTGGCTTTGAACTCACAATCCTCCTGCCTCAGACTCCCAAGCTGCTGGGATTACAGGCATGCACCACCACACCCTGCTGGAGAGTTCTTATATAAAAGAAACAGTAATCAAAAATATTTACAGTTTTTTCTTCAGTATTGTTTTCATAGTCTTTATTTAAATAATATTTTCATAGTCTTTCCCTGCATTAGATAAGACCACTAAATATATTAGATCTCTAAGATCATTTGGTTTTTCTTAATTCAGTTTTAATTTTTAGTGTTTCTACTATTTTCATAAATGGCAGAATTTGTTATATTTGGATTTCACATAATTGATATTTCATTGGTTACTATCTCATAATCTTTTTATTTTTATTTTTGATACAGCAAATTGAATCTCATAGGTAAATTTGGAAGCTTATTTACCAACCAGTCCTAATGTATTCTCTTTCCGTTTTAAGTAATATAGCATCAATAATATGGTGTGAGAACTTAAGGAATGAGAAAATATTAACCATGAAAGTAGTAGAAAAATAGGTTTGTAGGATTGATTTGATATCACAGTTTTCTGTCTTCCAATCTTAGAATCACCCTTGTTCTGTTTTCCTGTGGTAAAAGTATGTATTTAGAGAACTGCAAACAGGTCCATATGGTTGGATCATAAGATGCCTGCTGGGGAGTAGCAGGAGATAAGCCTGGAAAGATCCAGAAAATCAGGGGCCTTCTCTGCTGTGCCAAGAAATGTAGGCTTTTATCCCAAAACTACAGGGAACTTTTGCAAGGCCTAGAGGTGGGAAATGACAAAAGTACTGTTAGAAAGATCAATCTGGCAACATGGTAGTAAACTGGAGTAGACTATGACAGAGAAAAGGACACTGGTTAGAAGGCATCAGTATAATTAACATGAGGATGATGGATCCTGAACTAAAAAGCATCAGTGCTTTTGCAGAGAAAGGAATAGGTAGGTTAGAAAAAGACTTAAGAGGTAGAAACTGTAGGATATAGTCCCTGGGTGTAGGAAATGAATGAAAGCATGGATATTAATTAGAATGACTCCTTGTGTAGTGAGATGGAAGGTAGAGAAAGGGACTCCAGGAAAAGGAACTATTTAAAGGAAGAGCTACCTAGATAATGTATGTGATGGTTGTTAGACTCCAAGTAGAATAAGAATAACAGAAAACAGAGAGGAAGCTGAGAAGAAGCCCATGAAAATCATTGAACAGCCAGAGTAGGAGGAATGCTAGAATGAAAAGCCAGAAGAGGGATGCATTTCAACAAAGGATAAAGCTAAGTGCTGCCAAGACTCAAAATGAGGACAGAAAAATACACATTGAATTTGGCAGTTTGAGCCATCCATAGTAGTTTGTATAATGGTGGGGTAGAAGCCAGATTGTGGTGAGTAGAATAAATAAATACAGTACTTATTACACAGTACTTATTACACAGCATGTAATGTTACTTTGAAATGTGTAGCAATGATGGGAAGAAGAGCCCAATTGATTAGAGGAGAGAATATAGGCTGAAAGGAAGGAGGGGTTTTAATTTCAGTGAAAACTTTTGATCATACAGAAGAAAAGAGATGGAAAATACCGAAAACAGAGAAGGAGCATTATTTATGGAGTGAAACAGCTGAAGATGCAAAACCAAAGGAGTTCTAGGGTAACAGGTAGAGAGAAAGCAACACTGAATTTCTTTAAAATTAAAAGCAGGCTACAGCATTCATAGAAATATGCTGTGAGTGCTTTACATTTAAGGAGGTATACCAACACAATGGAGGATGATTATAAATATATTCCTAAAGAAGTCTTTAAAATATTCTTAGACTTTACCTAAAGTTTGTATGCATGGATGAGAAAGTACAAATTTTATTTTACTTATTTAAAAGGAAAGAAGAAAGTCAGTTCTCATGTAGCTTGAGTAAAGAAAGTTTTAAAAATCACTAACTTTTTGTTACTCTTTCTTAGAGGAAAGTGAAAACAGCTTTAAGAACAACATAAGGAAACTTATTTTGGAATATTTTTGTTTCAGTTGTTTTCATTTGATATTTACACACAACTGAAAAGAATCTTGAGGATTTTTTATGTATAATTGATTCAAGTTGTTATACTTTTAATAATCTTATAAAATAAAATGTTTACCAAATAAGAAATTTTGTTCTCCTTAATCTTTAATGTTACTATTTTTAATTGCTGTTGAGTGTAATTATAGTATCTTGAACAAGATTTTAATTCAGCTATAGCTAAATAATTTCCATTCAGTCTAGCATTGAGAAGGCAAATATGCTTTGAATACATCTTCCCTGAAATTATAAGCTATGCTTTCTAGCATTTGCCCTGGTCACAGCTTTTAGCTGTGACTAGAAAAATTCCGCATAGAATTTTAGTACCTATCACATCTCAGCAGACCTCTGTCTGCATGGTGCTCTTGGACTGAGCAAGTAGGGCCCTGACAGAAATGAGTACTGTTCACTGGATCTCATTTAGCCCTTAGTGCCTTTACTAGCCTAACTATGAAATATTGGGGAGGAAAGTAAGGTTAAAGAACTTAATGGAAGCATGGGATTGGTAGAAGAAGATAAGTATTGAGTTGAATCTCTTTTGTAAACATTTATGAAATATTTTTTAAATGATTATGGATTATAGGAGATGGGAGAGTTTATATTTCCACACTAAAGTCCTAAACCCTCTATATCTAGGTAGTTTAAAATTCATAACTTGTATGTATAAAATAATTTGTATAAATAAATGTTTGCTAACCCTAAGCAACCTTTAATGAAAATATACTTACATAAAAGCTTGGTCAGCTTAAGCAAGGCTCAGAATTTTCATAAGCCTCGTTTCCTAATTTGTAAAATAAGAGTTTTATAGCAGATGACCTCTAAGCTTCTTTCTGATTTTACATATGTAATGTCTAGTGTACTTATAATTACAATGGACAGAGTATTGATCTTCACAATACATTTAATTTTTCACTTCATGCCTCTAAGATTTCATATTAGCTAAAAACCATGCCACCAAACATTTATCTCTGTTTTTGCAAATAACATCCCACTTTTTCTATAGTTAATTGAAAAAGTTAGTAAACTGTATTCTACTGGCAATTTGATAAATATAGTTTATCTTCTTATCCAACTAATTTCTAAAGAATAATTAATTGAAGACTTCATTGTAATTAAAAAAAACTGTTGTTAATGCATAATAACTTTCTGTTTAAGAACTGGAAACTGCTATCAGCTACCTATATGGAATCTGCATATCTTTATGTTTAAGATTCATCACATGGATTATTAAATACTAAAGATCTTCCTTTTAGTTTCTAGTTTCCCTGTGTAGTTTTTCCTCTGCAAGATTCATTCATTTGGACCCCCACTCTGTCCATTTAACTTATCAATTTTTACATAATATTCTAAAACAACCATTTGTATTAATGTAATACGTAGATTGCAGTTTGGGCTCTCTGGTCATCAGGTAAAATTGCAGACATCTTTTTATGTTATTAATTCTTAATTTTGATTGATGTAATTTTTATTTGAAGCCTGTACTCCTCTTTTTCTGTCACCACCTGTGTTCCAAAACTTGGGTAGTAATTGAACTGGATTTTTTTTTTAATGCTAAAGATTAATCCAATGTAGTAAAGAGTTATAATGCTGGTGTAGAATTCCTGCAAGAGAAGGAGGAAAAATAAAAAGATTTTCTATTGAAGATTATCAGAGAATAGGATAAGGAAATGCCAATTTGATTTTTGCTTTATCAATATCTAAAAAGAAATCACTAGACAGTTCTTTCCAACTCTTTCCACATACATCTGCTAGTTTTTTGAGATAACAGACTTAGGAGTGTGATAAAGTTTGGGGCAGTAAGGGAGTACAAGATTAGCAGTTAATCAACTGTGCATTGGGACCTTTGGGAAGAAAATAGATTATTTTCTAGGGTTTCTTTTTTTTTTTTTTTTTAATTTTTAGAGAGGAAAGACACATTAGAAATTTGGGGAATATGGTTAATATACTTACCAGTTCTCACAGAATGTCATTTAAATTACCTCATATCCCTCATTAAATAGTGAATTAGAACTAAAGCCAAATGTTTTTGTGTAATGTTAGGTATCTCTGAACACTGAGAATAAAAATGAAACTAGAGGCTGGGGATGTAACTGCTCTCTACAGGGAAGTCTAGATAGGTTCTGCCACTGAAGGGGGGCCTGCATCATAGTGTAATTATTTGGCAAGTAGTATTGGCTATTCTGAGGTAACTGAGAGTTGACTATTTTTAGGACTAATGTTTCCAGCTGCCAACTTACAAGTCATTTTTCTCAGTGTGTTACGGTTCTAATTTTTTAAAATTTTTCTACTAATTTTATTTGCATAAGAAATATTTGTGTATGCATAAGGATGGTTCAATAGACTATAAACTGTATTCTTGAATTTTTAGGTATCTTTATAAGAAGAATGCTGTTTTGCTACCTGTTTTAGTAAGGCTCTTTAGCAAAAGCTCTGAATAAAGTATTTTGAAATGTTTGTTTCCCTATGCATAGATTTGATATTACAGAGTCCCAGATCCTAATTATAATATGCCAGCTCCTCACAGGAACCCTGGGGCCTTGGTTCTGGAACTTCACGGTAACTGCTAGCATATTCATGCTGTCTGATGAACAGTGGTGTGAACTCAGTAAAGATAGCACCTTTGTCATGCACAGAATAATTAGAAAATTAAAAAACCTTCCTGGTAATATTTTACAAACAGATTATTATAGATCAAATCATTTTAATACATAATAGGGCAATAAAAATCCACCCTATTAATATAACAAAATTTTTGAAAAGTCATATTTTTGATGATTTAATGCTAAACCCAGTTCTCTCTTCCACTTATCTATTATGCCTAATGTTATTTTTACTTTATGTAATACTTTTTAAAACAAATACCTTTCCACCATTAGATAGATTTTGGGTTTTTTTGGGGGGGGGTATGGTTTTTTTGAGGTTTTTTGGTATTTTTGGGGGGGGGGTTGGTATTTCTATTTTGAAAACAAGAAAAGCAAGCAGAGTTTTTTCTTAGATAAGTTCAGAGAGTTCTTAATAGGAAAGATTCTGCTTATTTACTTAACTTCTTTAGCATATCCTTTAAGTATTCTGTTTCTTCAGCTTGAATTAACAATGATCTTGGTATTATAAAAAATTTCTGCTAGAAACTATTCTCATTTCTATTTGTTTTAATGTTTTCCTCCCTTAGTTATGTTTTCAAATTAAATAGCCTTAGCTCTTCATGTCACTATAGTCATCCTTTGAATACATTCCTCTTCCAGTTTTTTTTTTAGTAATACATATTTCCCTAAAGAAGTGCTAAGTGTAATATATTGTTTTCCTTTCATATTAGAAATGTCATTTAGACCTTCAGACTTTTAGAAATTCGAAAATATTTATTAGGAAATATTTTTCAGTAAAAAAAAATCCAGAAGCCTACAACACTTTAGTGTGAAAGTTTATTTATAAGTAAAAATAAAGTGCCTACATTCAATTTGCATTTCAGAGAATGTTGAGGAATTGTCTGTATGAAAACTTGACAGATCATTCCCACAATACAAAACTTCATTAGATTTCCTATATATGTCCCCCTTGATTCCCTAAAAAGAATTGCCAGCACTTTAATAGTGAGGGATATTCTACATCTTTTTTGAAAATAACCTTGGAATATGGAGAATACTGAGAAATACTATAAACATTCTAAGAGCAAAACCAAAACCATTTCCAATTGAATTTAAAATGTATTTACATATTAATGGGATTCACTCAGGGTAAAATGTTGTACATAGTTCAGTATGTGTCTTTATCCTCTCTTTACCTTTACTGTCTCTAGTACTTTCTCCAAAGACCTGTAGCTTTATGCTCATTAAAATTGTCTAGATTTATAATTTTTGATAGATCTTGTTTTATTTTTTGTTGATTATACTCACTAGTTTTCTTAATGAGATTAAGTCAGAACATTGACTACTATTTATTTTTATCCTGTTTATGATAACAAAATACCCTATCTTACTAATTTGTTTCCAAATGAATTTAACTTATTAGTATTTAAACTTTCTATCTGCTGCTGCCTGTTGTATTCTAACACCTTTGGTAAAATTGTGTTAGAATACAGAAGCATCATACTGAAATGTATAGATATCTTAGCAATAGCAATTTAAAAAAAAATTTAGGACAAATATTTTTCCCCTTTGATTGGTGGAGTAAAAGTTAAGAGTTTCAGCACTGCATAAGAACAGCACTCCCAATGTCTTTGAAGGTTCTGCCTCTATTTTCTCTGTAACATTGGAAAAGCCTCTTAGTTTTTCTGACTTAATTTCTTCATATATAAAACTATGATAGTATTTCTGACCTCCTAGGGTAGTTGTAAAGATGAGAAGTGTTAACTATGTAATATGCTTGTGACTACAGTGTACATAGTAATAGTCTTTGTTGTTGTTATTATAATAATTTTAATACCTATGTTAGTAGCCTCCAGTAGTTTGCATATTTCTTCTAGAATTTATTGTGATAGAGAAAAAGAATAAATTCATGATTCCTTTGACTCCAAGATTGTTACTAAATGAGGTGAGGGTACTCTCCCTTGAGTTCTTGTTTCCAAAATTGATGAGGATAGGCTGCCCCTTAGCTTAGATCTACACTCTAATTCTTCTATTTAAGAACTTGTTCTAGCTTTAGGCTATATTTTTCTCCCCTTTCTCAAAGTTATCCAGTGAACTTTTGCTTTTTAGTCTTCAAAAAATTTTATGATCCATAAAGTTATTCATGTGGTGGGTAATATTTTTAATAATTCAGCTAATTAATTCAATAATAATTTCAAAAACACACACTTACATTTGTCCATTTTCTCTACAAACACTTGAATTAAAAAGACCTAAGTTACCACTCACCTGTATGGTTAATGTTATTTAACACTGCTCAAAGATTGTCATTGCTAGTTTGTTCCTTATCAAGAACAGGAAACAAAATATTGTAGGACAATATGATAAATTTCTAGGCTAGTCTTCCTTTCAGTCCACCAACACTTTACCCTACCTATAGTGTTTGTGGTAAAGTATATAATGAATGCCATGCTCTGGTTATTCATAAATTACCTGGAAATTCAGATCTGTTTACAAATAAACAAATCTGTAGTTAATAGTAGTCTAAACTTTGAATTCATTTCCACATGCCTTCAAACTAAGGACTTTTTAAGCAAAAGCTCACAAGTCAAATAGTACCAACCAGGGTTTCTTTGACATTGTGAATTTATTCCTACTATATATTTTGTTAACCAAATTAATAGCCAACCTAAATTATAACACAATTGCGTTTATTGTTTATAGTTTAACAGATATTCTTTTGTTTATAAATTAACTGCAAGTATATCTTTAAAATGCTTGTGTCACCTGTAGAAGAAAAATAGATTATCTTCTAATTTTTAGAGGGGAAAGACATATTAAAAATTCTGCAAAAAGATTATTAAGGTGCTTATGAGCTCTCATAGAATATAATTTAAAACCCTTCATCCCTCATTAAATAGTGAATTACAGAATTCAAGCCAAGTGCCTTTGCACATTTGTTAGCTATCTCTCTGAACACTGAGAAAGGTAAGACTTGGAAAATAGTCAGGAGCTAGGGGTATAGCTCGGTGGTAGAGTACCTGCCTACTCAATCACCAGCACTGAGAAAAAACAGAAATATTTCTTAACAGTTAGCTAACTTAGGTAGTTTGGAGTTGTTGCACACCACCCCCATCCCCATATCACTTTTAAAGGCTCTTTTGTGCTTCTGATACAATCACTGTCTTTATCAGTGAGATTTCTAAGCTGCCTTCCTGTGCTGATGAATGCCCCCTGAAATCCTCCTTTCAGCCAAAGAGATTCAGTGTTCTTGTTTAAAAGTTGAAATTACTCCTTCATTTAAGGACAGTTTTTTCTCTCTACATCTTAATCAGCAGATCATTAGAGTGTTGTTTTAAGGAAGATTGATCTTAGAAGTTTGATTTTCAAGGTTATTTTGACCTTGAACTGTCATACTTACAGCTTCCCCGTTAAAAGAATGGGAGCACACTCAGGCTTCACGACTGGTTTGCTTTTTTACCTTTTTATCCTTGTGATACAGAACCAGAACAATGTTTATTTCTGGCTTGTAGTAATTTAAGTATGTTCTGACCAGAATTTTAATTATGAATTGTCCCCACCCATTGAAGGAATTCTTTTTGTCCTTTTACAGCTTACATTAAAATTAAGTAGGTAGTAAGTTATTTTAAAGTAATACCAGTCACGATGTTCAGACATCTTCATAGATAAAGAAAATTATGTTTTCTCCTTCCAAAGTTTTATGCTATAGAAATCTAATGCTGCAGATAAGAGACCTGTTTGTCCATACTTTTGTTTTTAAATCACAGTTGTTTGGGGTGCACATACCTCTTACGTCTTTTTTTTAAAACCCTTAAGTGTTAAAGAGCTTTTTTTTTTTTTTTTCCTTGTTATAGTAGTGGTGGTTAGTTTCTTAGATTATTGGTTTTCAAGAATATCCCAACACTTGTGAATAGTATCACCCATGGTTCTCCATTTTTTAAATAGTGATAATAAAAGGAAGTGAATACAGAAATACCAAATTCCTGCCTACATATCATATTCTCCCTTCTAGATGTTTTTCCACATGGCCAAAAAGATTAAAATGAACCTGCTCTTAATAAGCAATCCATAAATTGAGCCCCCACTGAGAGACTTTTTAGTGGACAGTTGGCAGAACAGACTTTAATGTTACTAGTTCTCTTCTAAACAGAATCATTAGCTCTTGTGTGTATCATTTCTGCTAGTATCTTAGCTAACTTCAGTCCCCATCACTGAGGATAGCTTTGCACTGCACTCTTTTTCATTCTTAATCAAGATTAAAGCCACACTTCAGAGTGATGATAGGCAGTTCTCCTGATTCAGAGCAGAGAAGCTCAGCATGGAGTTCATAGGAGTACTCTAATTAAGATAAGGAAATAGGAAAAAATATTCCTAACTACCTATTGACTGGTAAGTTTTCCTTGGCCCTCTTTCCTAACATTAAAACATATTGAATGAAAAACAGTGACAGTATCTGAATACTTTATAAAATTCTGTCTTCCAAAATTTGAAACATGCTAGTCCACAGATCTTTCCCTAAGAATCCCAGTTTGAGACTTTGTAAAGATCTTTCATGTTTCCTCTTTTATATTCTTCCACAGTACAAAGATTAATTGCATGAGGTTCCCTCCATTTTTATTTTGTAATTCTATACTTCTGGCCCTTCCCCTTCCAAAAGGCTACTTCATATGTCCAGAAAAAATGTTGTAAGATGTCTACCCTTCTCCACCCAAGACAGAATCGATCATCTTTGACACCTACCTGCTTAGTCTCCTGAGTCTGCTACTGAGTGTAATTCCCCTTATTGGCAACACCACTCACCAGGTCAGCTCTACAGATTCTTTTTAGCCTAATTCAGTCCATTTTTTTTTTCAATAAGTGTGTGTAACAAGATAACTACATCACTATTTGTTTGCAGCTAAATAAGATTTTATTAAAAATATTTTTGATAAAGATAATTTTTTTGTTTTTTTTTGTTTTGTTTTGTTTTTTGGTTTTTGTTGTTTTGTTATAGTTGCAAGAGACTGGTTTCAACCCAACTATCTTTCATGGGCATGAAAGCTTACATATTTTAAGTTCACATTATAGGTACCTGCTTTAAGTATCAATCTTAGAAATGGGGGCTCTAGTCTGTGGAAATCAAACCCCCTTATTGTTGTTGATACCGGCTTTTCTTAGACTGATTGTTTTTAGTAGCTAAATTGTTCACTTAATTGAAAAACAAACACTATAAAAAGGTATACAGTGAAAAGTATCCTTTCCATCCTTATCTCTCAGCTGCCTAGTTCCTACACTGTCCTCCCTAATAGGTAACCACTTTTCTTAGTTTGTAATGTATCCTCCCAGAAATGTTTTTTGTTGTTGTTGTTTTTGTTTTTGTTTTTTTTAATTTTTAGTTGATTCACTTTTATTTATTCATTTATTTGTATGTGGTGTTGAGGATCAAACCCAGTGCCTCCCACATGTGAGGCAAGCTCTATACCACTGAGCCACAATTCCAGCCCCCAGAAATGTTTTATGCATATATTGGTACAGATAAAAGAATATTATTTTTCTGCCTTTTTGACCCCAAAAAATAGCCTCATACATTATGCAACTTTCTTTCACTTAATGTGTTTGCTATTTTTCCATATGGATATTTAGTGAGCTGCTCTTCTCCATTCTCTTTAAAAGCTACAAAGTATTACATTGTATGAGAGTATCATAATTTATATAACTGCTCCCTCATTGAGGGATTATAAAAAATTTTTGCTATTATAAAATCTGTAGTGAATTACCATGGTTAACAAACAAGCATATCTGTAGGATAAATTCTCAATGTTTAAGACATCCAAGCATTTGAATCCAGCAATCTAAGAATGATATCAAGATTATACAAAGTGCTAGTCTACAGAAGGAAAGAACACCAGCATATGCTTTGCTTCTCAACTGTTTTGCCCATATTCTTTTTTTTCCCCCAGACTTTCAGTGTTCTAATTTCTACTGCCCTCTTTTTGCACCAGGTTTATTTCTTCTTGACTATAAGGTCATTTTCAGCAATCCTAAAGCTACTTCTTGGCTGCTTTCAGTATCTTCTTTCCAGAAATGTGAAGATTATTAACCTAGTGAGAATAAGAACTTGAAAATTCGATGAAAGTTTTTTTTCACATCCATAACATGGCAAGCATTAAATGAATGTATCTAAAGAAGAGTATGTTTTTCAAGGTCTCAGTGATTTGTTACTTTAGTTAAAGCTCACCATTTCTCTCATTTGATACTACAAAGCACTTAAGATTTTATATCATATAGCAATGCAGTATAATCCTCTGCTTGATACTCAAAACTTAACACATATATACTCCTCCCCCCCCACCCCCTGCTTTTTTGGTGGGAAAGGTTAAGCTACAGTTAATAAACCCAGCTTGAGTAATTTACTGAGTCAGAAATTTCCTTTGGAAAGGAGGGGTTTTTATTGCTCTGTGAAATTTATCAAGTTAAATTAAAAGACTGGATTTTATATGATTTTGCTCATTATAAATTTTTGATACCTCTTTTTCTCCTTTCCTCAATATTTGAGATTTTTTTCTATTGTGCATGATAGAGGAATGCTGCTATGCTTGCAAATAAATAGCATGAAATTGTTTTGAGTAATTCTGCTTTTTTGGCTTTTTGTACCTAATCAGAATTGATGTGACTGAAGTGCAAATCTTCATAATAATCATGCATTTGCTGGCAGTGATTGGAGGACCACCTTTTTGGCAATCTATGGTAACTTTGTTCACATTGTATATCCCATGTGATGCATGCTGTCTTTGCTTGTGTTTTCTAATGTGGGATAATTCAATAAAGGGTAATGTTTAAAATATTTTTTTCTGAAAATGAAAAGTCACAGCGAACAGTAGGACACAAGGTTCTCTTAAGAGCAGGGGAAATTCTACCTGGAGTTATATGGTGCATTAGGTCTATTCCAGGGCTTTATTTTTTAAGGCCTTTGAGAATCTGAATTATTATTGTCATCCCATTCTACATATTAGGAAATACCAGGTAATGTAATAAGTTAACCAGTGACAAGATTAAATTAGACATTTTGTTTTTGCTGAACTATGTCAGTCCACTAGTTTTTCTGTCATGTGCTTAAAGCCAAATAACAAATTTGGGAATGTAAATTAACTCTGGGTCAAAAAAGAGGATAAATACTTATTGAATGAAGTTAATGTTACAGGATTAACAAACCATGACCGTGATTTTCAGGCTGACCAGACATATGATCTCTCTATAAATATAAATTCTTTACGTGAACCTCTGAGAGAGAGAATATAATACTAGGATGAAGGACACAAGCTCTGGAATCAAGCTACCCTTATTTGATCCAGGGTCCAATGCCTACTGTGGAATTAACCTATTATATAACACTCTATGGCTTAGTTTCCTCCTCTGCAAAATGAAAGTAATAATAGTACTCTTTTCATAAAGTAATTTTATGGATTGAATGAGTTAGTATGTGTTAAACACTTAAAATAGTCACTACCAAATAGGAATCATTCAATTAAAGCTGATGCTGCTCCTACAGTTTATAGCCTGCCAGATTTGGATCAAAGTAGTTTGTACTCCCTGATCCTCAGTTAATTGCTGGTTACCACCACCACCCCTTCAGAATACAGTATCATTTATTTGCTATAATCTTACCAAAAAGATTTACTAAGCCTAAATGAACACAATTCTTAAAAATAAGATTAATTTTAAAGTATAAGGGAAAATATATTGAACCAGACTTTTCCCTTACTTAACTCACTTTGTGAAAGTAAATGAAGGGCTTCAGGAAGTGTAACTGATGCATTTCCTTAATTTTTAATTGCCATAAATTGTTTAATGCCTTTGTTGGAAGGTTATAGGAGAGAGGAGATAAAGGGACAAAAATAATTCACAGTCAACCAGGAAAATTCTGAAACCATTCATGTACATACTATCATTCATAAATCTTAGATTTCATTATAGAGCCCCTATAGGCTTTTGAGATTAATGTATAGAGATACAAATTTTATTACTTTAATGTTTTAGTAGATTAAGTAGGTTTTTAAAATAATTTAATCGTATTAGAAAGGAGAGAATAAATTTTGGTTCCCTGATATCAGATCATAAAACATAAAGTCTACCTCAACCTCTGCTTGACTATATTCATTATTATTTTCATAGGCTTTTTGTTTTGTGCCAGAATTTTTCCCAAAAACTACTTTTAATATCTTGAATATATATCTTCATACATAAATTGCCTATGAGGTTTCAGCATACTAATATCAAAAAATGGAATTTGAGGGTTGATCATTTGAAAACAAGGCAACATCTGGCTTATATACCTAATTATTAAATATGGAAATGCATGAAGCATTATTATAAATGAAGTTATCTATACACATGTTACACACATATCCTTATATCTTAGGGGAATATCTGACAGTAAATTGCTTCAGGTATACACTTTATTTACATAATCTGTACATGTATGTAACAGAATTTATTTAAAAGGTCAAATATTTTATCCTATCTTGTAATTAATATAATCATCCTATTTATCATTTATTTTTAAAGTTACCTGTGAAACCCATAGATTTAAGCCTGAAATGGAATTCCCAGGCCAAGTAATCCAAACAGAATTACTGAGGTTAGATTGCAGGAAGAAAACAGATTCCCAAGCCCCTGTTCGGTTAGCTTCATGAGTGCTTCTGTTAGCATCATTCAACTTAAGGGGAAGGACCTGACTTCTCTAGTGGTATTTGAGGGTTGGTGAAATGTTTTGTGTACTTTGAGCAACTCTCAGCACAGACTTCCATAATTGACCTCAGTCCACTCCTCAGGTTGAATATTTAAAATGCTTGGGACCTCAAGGGTTTCAGATTTTGGATTATTTTGGATTTAGCAGATATTTTCATAGGCTCAAGCAATTGAGCACCTCTAATTCAGAAAGAAAATCTGAACTGCTTCAAAATCCAAAACTTTGAGCAGGTTTTGGATATTATAGTTAAGGATGCTCAACCTGTATTACTGTTTTTCTTTTCTTTTTCTTGGCTTATGAGTTCTTTACTGAATATATGTTTTGAAATGAGTTATGTTAGCTCAGGAACAGTTAATACATGTAGTGTATTTTATGTGCCAAAATAGAGAAAAGATATTTATTTAGGGTTCAGTTGTAAGATTTTGATCTCTTGAGATTGAGGCAATAAAACTGCTTTCCAAATTCTCATTAAATTAAAAGGCTTTTACTTATCTTTAGAAAGCAAATTTATGGTAAAAGCAAACAAAAATAGTACAAATATTTTTATAAGGTTGATTCCAGAAGGATAAGCTGTTTTGCAAAGGTAAGCAGTTTACATCTACTGTATTTGGATTGCCTATTTCTTGCTGCTTTTTTCTTCAAAAAGATGGGATTTTTATTAAAATTTGAAGTTAGTGTATGTTTTTGCTATTTCCCTGGGCTTTTGTTTGGTTTGTTTGTTTTTTTAAGAAGTTATTTTCATGAACAAAAAGTTAGTGCTTTGTTTATGCACTGCAAGAAACAAACAAACAAATATAATGTATTTTGTATATTACTTCCCCAAAGAATGTTTCCTTTTGGAAAGTCTTAGAATTATTTTTTATCATCTCATCCTTTGAGAGAGAGTGAAAGGGAGGGAGAGAGAGAATCCTCCCTTTGGAAAAGGACCCACATACAATCTACTCATGGTCACTTTCACTGGTTTTTGATTCTCTTAAATGTAGTAGTAGTTTAAATATGCAGTAAAACTTTGGAATTCAGTTTAAGCAACTGGATTTTATTACAAGTGAAGGTACAGGCTCATTTGGTAGGACCAAAGACTTGATATAGAATAAATTATTTGTTTCTCATTTTTGAACTAAAAAATTTAAAAAGTACCCTCTACTTAAATAATTCAGACATGGTAATTTTTCTTAAACACTTAATCATGTTAACATTTACTGTATTTGGTGAAACTCACTAATATTAAAATGATTTACAAACAGTTATTACTATATTCTTTGGAAGAAAATATCTAATCTTAAAATGATGATTTTACTATTTTACTGAACTCTGCAAAACCTATAAGAATATTTTATTATAAGGAAACAAGTTTAATAGTTAATAACTGACAATAATCTGCATTAATCCAAATTTTCAAACTAAAACATGTGCATTGTAATCTGTTAAAAGTGCTGAAAATTTAAGTTTTTTTAAAAAATGAATTACATTTGATTCATATTATTTGGGTGCATTATTTTGTGCCCTGAGTCCAGAGAATTTTCCCCTAGCTATTGAGCAGACACTCTTATGACACTATAGCCCAAGAGAATTCTTAATTTTCCCAGGATTCTTGAAGACTACCAAAACTTCAAGCAGGACTGAGAATAAGGTGTTTCCAGTACAGCTCTTTGCCTTTTTCTAGAGTAGCTGCACCTTGGCCACTTTTGATGAATTCCAATAAGATGATGACAGAAAAAGAAAGATTGGGAAAGACAGAATGTCCCCACCTTTTGTGGCAAGGAGAAAAGACAGAATGTGCCCACCTTCCTTGAACTTGAATGTTGGGTGAAAATGGCAGCATGGAAATATACTGCATTTTATAAGTGATTCAGTTGGTGCCAGTTTTTAAGGAATTACCTGGTGAGACTAGGGATTCTGCCGACTCTAGCTTTCCCTTTACTTTGCCTCATTTCTTTTTTTATAGCTAACTACCTTTTTCATTTTTAATGTGGAAACAAGATGTTTGTTCATATACTCCCCAAATAGGAATTCTACATACGTAAGAGAAAGGGAGATCTTAATCTTCATTCAACAAATAAATTTTGAGCACCTACAATAACCAGGGCTCTAGAGAGAGTACATAAATCAATTCAAACAAAATCCTACACTCAAGAGCTTTTATTTTGGTGCATAACTAACATATGTAATAGAAGTAAATAAAAAGCCTAAAAATGTTTTTGATACTTTGCTACTACATCTTAACTTGCTTACTTTGCAACCCAAGCCATGTACTAATTTGCCTGGCTTTTCTAATGTTTGTATTTCTTCTTTCAAAGGGCAACAATTTCCATGATCCTAAAGCAGGTTCATTACATTGTAAACACAATTAGAATGCTTCATCAGTCCAGTTGTGATACAGATAACTATTATCCACAATTGGCACTCGCTCAGATACTCTGGCCATAATGCAGGGATGCCCCCGTAATGAAGTAATGCTCTGCTTCTTTTGGAATGTGGTCAAGTGTAGTCTTTCCCCATTTGCCAGAGAGGTCCTTTATCTCCATGGAAGTAAAAATGTGGGAGTGGTGCAGAAGAGGCTGGGAACTAGGAAACTAGCCAGAGTATTGAGTTCCAGCTAGGTGCATCAGATTTAGATTGTAACGTCTCCAGTTTTCTGAATGAGAGCAGAAAAAAAATCCCTTAGAGTTCAAAGCAACCATGGTGTTGGCTTTCTCCTGCATTGGAAACAAGTTTTAAACTTGAGCTGTCAGAGTTGAATATCAGGGAAACAGGAGGACCACTTAGGATGCACCATAAAGTTCTGGACTTGATTTTAGCTTGACCTATTTCATTTTAGAAAATTAAACACTGCTATGGGACAACTTGAAATCTGAACAGTTGATTTCAATTATTTTTAAGTGCTGTAGTTTTGCAAGAGGTCATAGACCTGTGTAAATAAAGTGAGCTCTTTAGAGTTTTAAAGAAATAGAGTATCCAAACACTAAGATTTATTTTTGTCAGTTTTACTGGGGTTTTTATGTATACAAAAAGAAAAAGAAAATGGCCTATTTTCTATTTGATTTTAAAAGTGTAGGCAGATAACATCCCTGAAAAGTATATATAGCCTTAATTAAAGTATTTTCAGCAAGCCAGGTACCTGTGATCCCAGCTGCTGGGGAGGTTGAAGCAGAAGGATTACAAATTAGAGGCCAGCCTCAGCAATTTAACAAGACCCTGTCTTAAAATAAAAGATAGAAGACACCTGGGTTAAATCCCCAATAGTGTCGTTGCCCCCCCCCCCCAAAAAGTTTTCATTTTAAGAACTCATTGCCTGTCAAACCATTGTGGGCTTTTGGAATCTTTTTCCTAAAATCATTTGTTTCTGTTACTGAAATGTATCATTTATCTTACTCTTGGTTTATTTTCAATCAATATTGGACAGATTTTGAAACCAAGAGAACTAAAAGAGGAATGCAAAAAAGGAAAAGAATCTTAAATGATTTTAAAAGTTTAGTGCAAGTGTCTTTCCTTTTAAATGATACATATTGTTCTTGGAAGATTAAATGCATGTTATCGATCTACTCAGCATCCCCCCTTACTTTAGGTAAATCAGTCCACATTTTCAGTATATAGTACTATAGCAATGTTATTTACTTTTATGAAAAGTAAACCTAATATGTTAAAAATTTAGATACGTGATTGTAGAGCTGTAACTCTTTGGATTTGCTTGACAAGGGTTTTTTGGTTTTTTACCTCCTGCAGAGACATTCTATCCCAGTTGCCCTTAGCTTTCACTATCTGCCTTTATCTTAACAGTTGAGAGTTAGGGACTCTTCCAAATAGAACTTCCTCTTCCATTCTCTACTTTGTGTATTTTAAAATCTAGTTGCAAATATTTTTCTTCTTTTATGCTCCATATATGCTCACTACAATCAGGGATGTACTACAGGTTTAAAGGAAGAATTCTAAAAACACACAAAGGAAGAGGCAAGGCACACCCCTTTTATGGAACATTAGCCTAGTTCACTGTTGCCAGATCTCTGGGATGCATTAGGAGAATCTTACTTAGCTTATGACACAGATTAATAAAATTGAATCCATTTTTGAAGGGTGTCAGAAGTTAATTTTTTTACAACCTCATCTCTTGAGACTTGTCATATTGCTTATAATGAAGAGAAGGAAACTTCCATTAAGTATTAATTAAACTAGAGGAGATGAAGAATATTTGGGAATTTGAATCAAATATTTATACTGTTTTTATATTTTAGTTTGTATATATTTTAATTGTTCTTTCTCTCTACCTATTAAAGATTCCAGTGCTGAATATTCAAATGAAAATTTTTCCTGCGCTTTGTACTGTAGCAGGGACAATATTTTCCTGTACAAATTACTTCCGTGTAATCTTCACAGGTGGTGTTGGCAAAAATGGATCAACAATAGCAGTGAGTATATCTTAAGATTTCTGTTGATTTCCAAACTAGGACTTGGTTTTGTGGTCAATTTGTTTTTCATTTGAAGTACATAAAATCATTTGCTAAGCTGGGCGCGGTGGCTCAAGCCTGTAATCCCAGCACTTTGGGAGGCTGAGACAGGAGAATCGCGAGTTCAAAGCCAGCCTCAGCAACGGGAAGGTGCTAAGCAACTCAGAGAGACCCTGTCTCTACATAAAACACAAAATAGGGCTGGGGATGTGGCTCAGTGGTCGAATACCCCTGAGTTCAATCCCCAGTACCAAAAAAAAAAAAATCATTTGCTAATTTAGCATTTCTACTTAACCTTTGAAAAAATGTGTCCAAAACTACTCAGTTTTATATATACATACATATATGCATCCATACATTTAAATGATTATATATGTGTGTGTTTATGCATGCACAAACACATATTTTTAGGAAGTATGATCTGCTTTGTGAAAAATAAGCCTGACTCGTTAAGTGAAATCCTAATGAAAGCTGCTGCTTTTCATTAGCTCTTCCAGTGTTCGGTTTATAGAAATCATTGGCTATCAGGCACCATGAGGTTCTAGAAAGCTTGAGATGAAACGTTTTAAGATAGATCCATGTGGTATCTGATGAGTATTGAATACTACCCTTAATGCTTCTCTTCACTCTGTACAGGGAACAAGTGTCCTTTCTCCTTTTCTCCATATTGGATCAGTGATTGCATTAGCTGTAATGATCTACAAGAAATCAGCAGTTCAGCTTTTTGAGAAGCATCCCTGTCTTTATATACTGACATTTGGTTTTGTATCAGCTAAAATCACAAATAAGCTTGTGGTAAGCACCTCAACATTGTTTTGTTTTTAACTTTCATCTTATTTTGGTTTTATGGTCCTTGTTTTTATTTTATAGCTTCGCAAGCAGCCTAGATTTTATAATAAAAATCTCTTGAAATCATTATGGAAGCTATTTTTACTCTTTTGTGAAGCTGTTGTTTGAGATTACCAGAAGTTCTTAGAACCTCTACAACTTTCCACTGTTCTATGCACTGTTACAATTTAGTTGTTCAATTTATCTGCACTCTGCAGTGCATTGTCTTCAGTCAACACTCAAATTAAGGCTCTTTGGAAAAAGCATTTGCAGGCTTAGTTGACATGGTGTATCCCTTTCCTTCTCACACATCACATTGTTGAGTTTTTAGTTTTGGAAACTCAACAACTATTGCTAAATAATTTTTGAAACTCCATGTGAACACAATACTGATTTACCATGTTGCTCCCAGTTGCTGTAATATGAAAGTGCCTACATCGTTAATTTTGTTCTATTCCTAGGTTGCACACATGACAAAAAGTGAAATGCATTTGCATGATACAGCTTTCATAGGTCCAGCACTTTTGTTTCTGGACCAGTATTTTAACAGCTTTATTGATGAATATATTGTGCTTTGGATTGCCCTGGTAGGTATTCTGCTGTCTTATTTTATGATTTGGTGCTCCTTGTTTTTTTGTTTTTAGTGGGCCAGTCCTGAATTATAGAATCATAGAATTATAATGATTGGGAATGCCAGAAATCCACAATCCACATATATAAGGCAATGCGAAAGTTCCTTGTGACTTTGTGTTTGAGTTGTTTTTTGTTTGTTTGGTTTTGCATTATTTTTATTAGTTCTGCCTACAATGTAGTCCCTACATTGGGACTACATAAATTCCAAATTTCTGACCATTTAAACCAGAAATTCAAACTATGCCCTGTGGGCCCACAACCTGTTTACCCAAGCCACAGCCGTTCTTTTATGTATTGTCTGTGACTGTTGTCATGCTATAGTGGCAGAGTGGAAGAATTTTGACAAAAACAATATGGCCCACAAAATTTAAAATATTTACTGTCTAAGAGTTTGTTGATCCTTAGTGGAAAGGAAGTAGCATGGGGAAACTGAGTTATAAAATTGTTTAGAATGAAGGTAAATTTGAAGAGAGAAGAAAGAGGCCACTCCTCTTTCCTTTTGGAAAACGTGGGGAGTGCCTAGGCAGGTGCTAAGAATCTAACGGTCTCTTTTCTTTCCAGGTCTTCTCTTTCTTTGATTTGATCCGCTACTGTGTCAGTGTTTGCAATCAGATTGCGTCTCACCTGCACATACATGTCTTCAGAATCAAGGTCTCTACAGCTCATTCTAATCATCATTAATTAGTTAGTGTTATTATAGGAAACTCTTGTTTTCTGCAGGAAAGAATCTGAACATACTAAGGAGAATGGGGGTGGATAAGTACAAATATAATTTATAATCAATGTTATGTAACTTTTATTCTTTGTTACTGGTAACACTCCCTAACTATCCTCTGTGAGAATGGGAATTTCAAGTCCCATCCTGTAAATTGTACATGTCATCATACAGGGCTTGGTCCAAGAAAGCATGCAGGAAAAAATGCCATGTGTTTGTAATTATCCTGGATTCAGAATAATATTGTCATGGGGAGCAGGTCCCCAGTGGTGGAGATTTCTAATGTAGAATATTTGCAGGCCAAAATATGGTTGTTTTATAATTTTAACAAATTATCATCTTTTAGTAACACCCTTGTTTAGTGTCTTCTCAAGCTTTCTTTACTAAATTAGAGCTCAGCTTGTGACACAGATACATCCCACTAGCTTGTGAGGTGAAATGAGTGATAAAGACCTGGAATTTGGGTTGAAAGGTTTCCTATCTTCACATTGTTGAGGATGTAATTTTTTTATTGCTCAAGAAATGGTATCTCTTGTGGGCTTGGGAAATCCTATTAGCATGCAAAATAATGTAACTTTGTCGATCCATTTTATTTTTTTAAATAAATAAATAATCTAAAAGCCAGCTTTTTCTCAGTTTTATTCAGTGGGAAGATAAACTAAGTTTAGTGTCAATTTTTTAAATTTAAGCAAAATTTATTTGTTCTCTAATAAATAAGGAAATTTGGTCAGCTGTGTTGTCATAATGTGTCCTGTGACTGACCTATCTTGTAGAAACTATTTAACTTATAAAAAGAGAACTATGTTCATCTTCCCTCTTGATGGGCTCTTCCCTTACCCTTGTGATCATAGGTCATTTGGGAATCAGAGTCCTTTCCCCTATATTTTCAGTAATTGCCTGGGTCTCTCTAAGGGGTCATTTTCACTGTCCTTGTCTGGTGCTCTCCTTTTCCATGTTCATACTACTACAGTTTGAAATAGGAACTAAGCATCCTTGTGAACCAGGTGTATTTTCATTGTGTATAGATATTCAGTTGCTTGAGTGAAGAGGGAGATGACAGAAACATTTTAAGACTACAATAAGCCATCTTATTATTGACTTTTATTTATACCTTGTTCCATAACCCAGAATAAGCAGTAGCTGCACTGCCTTCCCTGGCAGCCAGAACTTTGCTTTCTTGCACTCTTCATGAGTCTATCAGTCCAGTGTAGATCTGGATTAGCAATATTAGGTAAACTTTGAATTTCTTTTCTAAACTGTAATAGAACAGGAAATCTCTCATTACCTCTGCTTGCTAGCAACTTCTCCAACATCTGGGGTAGAGAGGCACATATAGGAAAGTGCTGGAGCACGGCAAAATTTTGAAAGCTAGGACAAAGCAGGAAAAAGAGAGGAGGGTAACTCTTGTTCAGCAGTTGACAGCATCTGTTGTCTTAGCTGATTATTACAACACGCACAGCAGGCATTAATTACATGGGAGGCATTAATTACCTGGACAGCCTAAATGCTATACCAATGGCACACAGTATCAATAACTTTTAGAATGGAGACTAGAATCCATGTCTTCTGCATCCTGGTTCGGTGTTTTCTCCTACTCCACACTGGGTTTTAGTGAGCTAAATCTGTAAATTGAGATGTTAAAGGCTAATTGAGATGTATATCCTAGAGTTTTTTTCAGCATAAAGGGAATCTGAAAAGCACTCAGATTCAGTGTGTGCTTCAGCCCTAGATATCATTTTCATCAGATCAGGTATATTTGTAGAAAAGCTCCACTGGCTCTGATCCTTCTTGTGTTGATTTATCTAGTAGAGTATCAAAATCACCTGAAGAAGTTTTTAAAAACATATAGAGATTTCTAGATCTTATCACTAAGGAGTTTTGGGTAGATTTAGGATGGAGTCTCAGTATCTTCATGAGCTTTCCAGGATTCTGGTTCTTGCTCTGAAACCTTTTGAGGTTCAACTAAGTTTAGGAACAGAGGCCATAAACTGCCTAAAAAGATTTAGTGATTCTTAGAAGCTGGAAAGACCAGCAACATAGTTAGCACTGTGTGGACAGTGGAACACCTGCAGTAGGGTCTCTTTTCTCCAAATCAATTTACATTGGCTTTAACTTCAGTTTGGTAGCCCTCTTACCCCCTATTCAACCCTCCAAAACATTTGCACCCAGGTAGTGTTCCTCACTGGCTTCTACTGACTTGAGATTCCCCACTCAAGTTTCCCTGTACTCCACTGCCCTGTGTCTAGTGCTGTTGCTGCTTTTACCAGGATCTCTTAGCCTTTTAGTAAGCGGAATACTGCTGACCCTTGTGAGTCTGTGACTCTAATCACAGCCCACCATGACCAAGTGTTCCACTTCTAATCCAGTTTATTCTCACGTATTACCTTACATATTGACACACATATAAACAATGAGATTTTCACCTTTATTATCCTCATGTGTCCACAGACCTCTTTTTTTATGTGGAGGAGCTGAGCCTTTTTCAGCTCTGTCGAGGATTTTGTAGTAGTGGTTCCCAGGAGATATCAATTGCAGCAACTTTCTAACGAAGCACCTACAATGCATTTACTACAGTTTCCCACTCTGTGTCACCTCTGCAAAAAAGGCAGCTTTGAGTCCAGTTCTGTGAGCTTGGGGTCAGAGCCCTCAAAGTCCCAAGAAAGCTCGCTTACACCTGTGATCCCAAACTCAGATACTAGTATGAAACAAAACCTGGTCACCAGGACTCTGGAGAAGGCTGTGGGTTCTGGGGCCTGAGCTTTGCTGATCCCAACACTCTGGCAGGAGCCAAAGTCCAGAACTGGCCTGTAAGTCAAGTCACTCCTGTTCACCAGAGTTCTTATTTCACAGTCTTTTCCCTTGATTTCTTCTGTTTCTTCTGTTCCTCATATTCAAGTATTTTCTGTTGGAAATAGCCTGTGGGTTCAGATACAGGTGTTACAGGCATCTAACATGGTCAGGCAGACTGATGAACTCCGGTACAGATGAGAAATACCTTCTGCACCCCATACTACACACACCACAAACCAACTTTTACAAAATATCAGCCAATGAGGCATTTTCTTAGGTTTCAGTTTCCTTCCTTCCAACCCCACTAATAAACTTTATAGCTCTTTTATGGGCCTCTAGAAAGAAACACTTTCCACCCCTCCTCTGTATCCTAGAGGTGACCCCTCTCTGAGACAAGGCTGGTGGTGTCACTGTACCTTGAGGAGGATTCTTGCTCTTCTCAGCTTCCTGGATGAAAAGGGAGAAGAGCTGTGTCTTCACAAACTTCTTCACAAATCGGCGGTTGGTCTTGGAGGTCAGAGCCTTACAGAAGGACCGTTCTTGGAAATGGCCTTGCCCATTTGCCTCCCGTTTGATATAGGAAGCATAGTGACCCACAGTCTTGACAAAGAACTGCACAAAAGGCCCTGAAACATGCTCGTTGATTTGTTCTGAAGCTGTTGGGTATACACAAAGACATCTCAGAGGGTGGCAGAAGGATAAAATTACCCATCTCACCTCTAAGGACAACTTTCATGTCAGGCCAAGAGTTTCTAGGGAAAGCAGAGGGGTAGGGATTCATGATACCGACTGACTGAGAGCCCAGGTATGAGTTCTCTGCCATTGCTTAGGGAAAAAATCTCATATTCCAACTTGCCCCAAGATCTAGGCCTCTGGGGCTGGCCCAGGGCTGCTGAGTGAGTATATTTCTGAAGGGGAATAGCTGTCCTCAAACTTCTTGGACAACCCCCAAATAAGAGGACTTACTCTTTAACTCATTGATCCCCTGACCAAGAGAGTCTAAGATGTTCTCTTGAAGCTTTGGTGGCAGGATGTCCTTTTCATCTCCAACCTAGAAGAGATAGTCAGCTCAGAGGTCCAGCAGTCAAAGAGGAAGTACAGAAGGAAGGGGGTGGCAGAAGACCATGAGCATGAACTCGACACCCTTGCTCCACCCCCAAATATTCGCTCACAGAGAGAAACAACAGAAGCTGCATTTTTCATCTTCAGTTTAGCTCTAAACATTAGCAAGGGATCCCCACAATTTTCAGAAGCTGCATTTTTCATCTTCAGTTTAGCTCTAAACATTAGCAAGGGATCCCCACAATTTTCTTCAGTACTTGGTTTATATCTATTACTTGAGATACGAGCACTTATCACGTGGTAACAAAGTGGTTAGTGTCTACGTGACTTCCTCAAGAGCAGGGAGATCTTAATACCAGGAGTTCTCACTCAAATGTTTGTCAAAATAAGGAAAACCATATGAGGTTAGAGTGGCTGAATTCATGGTGGGTCTGTAGGGGCTTACCGACAATAAGAAGGTTCCTTCACAAAGATTCACCAGCAGGACCTGAAAGAAACAGAATAGCTTTATTCCTTCACAGACCACAGGACTTACCATCTACATTTCTTATTCTGGCTATACCTTTGGGCCTATGTGACCATGAAATCAGCATCTTCGAATCTCATTTCCTGCCTGGCTTCTCCTTCCTTACCACTTTCCTCTGGAAATCTGTTTCTTTCGTAGGGAAAGGGTGAGCATGTAGAAAGGGGTTAGGGAAAAGCCCAGGTAGAAGAGAGTACAATATGCGGAAATCCAGCCAGTAACTGCCTGAATTAAACACTGATCATAGCAATCGCTTCTATATATGGAGCCTTTTAGTACCTGGTGTACATGATAAGCCCTTGGCACATTTTCTCATTTAATCCTGGCAACAGTCTTATGAGGCAGGTACCACCTCCATTTGCAAATGAGGAAACAGATCTAAAGTCAAGTTGCTGGAGATCATACCGCTGACAAACAGCAGGCCCCTTTTAGAGCCCAGACTGTGCTATCCTTGGATTACATTCCTCTCTCTACACTCCCCTTCCACTTGTCAGCCTAAGAGTGGACCTTCCACCAGAGTGGACATGTTTTCATTTTTAATGCTTGCAGCAACTTTATGTACAATTGCCTGAGGTTCTATTTAAAAATAACCATAATAATAACCTAGGAACTTTGAGCCTAATAGCAGAAAAACAACAGGGAAAGGAATGAGACCATGTGCCTATAGGGTGCAGATAAGTCAAGCACAGGGCTGAAACATGGGGGACCCTAGTTCCAGAACCAGGGCCATCTTGGCCTGAGGAAATGGAAATGGAATGGAAATCAGAGACTACCAACAAGCATGCTGCTGCCTGATTCCAACAAGAAGATCTATTGGAATCAGAGTATTTTTAAATAAATGGATTAGTTCCCAATATTTAAATTGGAATATTTTACTTGAAATTTGGATTTGGGGCTCTTCCTAAAATGCCAGGCACTCTAATACTGGTCTGCATTTTAAAGGGTAACAAGAAGCTGCCCACCTTGGGCAGGACATGAAGTCACCAGTATACCACAGTTCCCCCAAATCCTGTGTTGGGTGTTAGGGGCCTGTTCTGGGTCCTTCTTTTTAGTATGTGACTTTGATCTTGACAGTAGGGTGAAAGATCCTCCCTTCTTCCAAATACAAGAAAAGAGAGGGACTGGAAAGTACATCTAAAACAGCCTGCACTGTAATTATCCATCATCAGGGGAGAAGAGCTAAACTAGTCCAGGCCTGAAACCACTTTTATACATAGGCTCAGACACCTTCGGCAGGAAAAGCTGTTCATTTGGAGGGGCTGGAAGGAAAGAGTATGTATGAAGAATTCTTTTTCGAAGTTGCTCCTAGAAGTTCTTTCAGCATTTGGGCAGATTGGTATCTATGGACTAATCCCTTCCCTAGAGCCTATGTGGGGAGTTAGGGGATCCCCACACACACTCTGGCCATGCGGCCCTCCTCCTTCCACACCCTCTGCCCATTTCTTTGAGCAGATGCTGAGGAATGAAATAAGCCAAGGCTCTGGACTAGCAGGAGTGGAGTCCATTGGTTTTCGGGTGTCTTCCCACTGGGGCGTGAAGGGAGGAGCTACAGCTTCTGAGGAGCTGAAGCCGCAGATTCAGGAAGTTTCATAACTTCTAGGGTTGGGACAGATTAAGTTTCATTGCCAAACACGGAGCTAATACTCTGTCCCAGTTAGTCACAAGGCTAAGGGTGGTTCAAAGGGCATGTGTACTCAGTCAGCAGTTCTAAGGAAGGGGTGGGAGAGCCTGGGAGAGAAAAGAAGGGAAATGCAGCCTGCTTCTTAGCTTCCCAGAAATGCTTTCTATGGAAGGATAGGTTTTATCTGTGCTAGCTTCCACTGTTGCCTGTGTGGCCTCAGCTCAGGGTTCTCTACACCTCAGCTATCTCTTACGCAAAATGGGGACATCCTCCCACCAGGGCTGGCTCTAGTCCTCTTCAGTAGCTTCCTTCTAGACTCCTCTCCCTTTGGTAGTCCTCTCTCTGCACAAAGGGAGCTGGTAGTTAGGATATAGATATTCCCAGGTAGTTCTGTCTTCAGATACAGTAACATGCTATCTTTGAAGTTCCTACTGACAACTCAAAGCAGAACCCACTTTGAGTTGACTTTACAACTATTAGAGACATATTTATGTGATTAGTGCCCTTTTTCACAATTGAGCCCTCTACCATGTCAGCAGCACTTCCAAGAAATAAGAAGCTAAAAAAATCAAACGGTCTTTGAATGTATATCCTCATAAACCAACCAAGCTCTGAGCCATTCAGAAAGATGGTGCTTGTTGCAGAAATCAGCATTCTCAAGACACATAGTCTGCAAGAGGGCTCACTTCCAAGGAATTTGAATGAATTCCAGTGGAGTGTGTGTTGCATAGACCAGCTGTGATCATCCATGCCACTGACAGATGGTACACCCCAGAGATTGCTTATGAGGGACAGCTGGTACAGGACACTCTCATGATCCCTGAATAAGCTACATGTTGTATCCTAAACCCAAAGAGAAATCATTCAGGAGAAGACAGCCAACACTTATTGAGCATCAACTGTACGGCAGGCACCAGGCTAGAAGCTTTATACAGGATATTTCCCCCAGAATTCCTAGGAACTGAACACTTGTCCCCATTTTACAGAGAGTAAGTCACTTGCCCCAAATCATACAGCTGTTAGTAGCAGAGCCGGGATCCAAATCCAGGTCTACCTGGCTCCAAATCACGCACTCTTCTGGCTGCAGCATACCTCTTCCATGGGGCTGTCCATAACCTCCTGCTGAAAGCGCATTTGTACTCCAACCATGAAGGGAGTAGGGCAGCAGACAGTGGCCAGAAGGCTTTCGGGCACAACAGGGATGTAGGTGTGTGCCCAGCTGAAGGGGTAGAGCAGCGCAGCAGCAGCATGGATGCACTGAGACAGGGTACTGGGATGGAGCACAAAGAGTAGAGTCAGAGAGTCCCCTGCACCTCTGCCCTACACACCCTCTCATTGCCCCACACCCACAGCAGCTACTAGAAGTCCTACCTGCACCAATGCAAAAAAAGGCAAGTCTGGGAGCCACACAGATCACAGAGCTTGTTACCACTTGTTGCTAGGAGAAGGGCAGAAACCAGGAGAGGTTCCCTCTCTCCACTAAGGAACCTCACTTCACTAAGGAGCCTCGGGCTCCACTAACCCAGGGTGGGGCCTCCATTTGATCTTTCATTTCCCAATTAGTCTTCTCATTACTGGTCAAAAATAAAAATGGCTCAGAAGAGAGGAGAGAAAAGATGTCTTCATTCAAACAGAAGTGATGGAGCCACTACTGTGTGCTGACAGCTGTATTAAGGATGCAGATACCAGGAAGAGTAAGGCATTGGACCTGCTTTTAAGGAACCCCCAGTGTAGTAAAGAGACAAACTGTCAACATGGGCCTTAGTACAGAGCAAAGCCTTTTCTCTTGTGTCTATAAACCTTGATCCCCCACCCTGACCTCACATGGCTCACCCTGGCCACTTAGGGACATTGAAAGCTACCAGGTTGGTGTCCGAGTTAGCTTGGGAAATTCCTAGGTTCCAGGAACCTCTGGCTCAGCAATTCCTACATGGAAAGTCCCATAGAGGTGGCTCCTCTAAGCAATGCAAGAAAGCATCCCTCATGTCATTACTGCCCAAACACAGTCAGCCTTCTCCTCACCCCCCATGCACGCACACATGCACACTCTGGCTTCTTTATTTACTAGCTTCCATGGCTCTTCGTTCCTCCAGCCAAACTGCCCCAAAGCCAAGTCCAATAAAAACACAGATGCGGAAACCTTGTTTCAATTCTTGGTATCAAGCTAGCACTTCCTGAGTGAGAAAAGTCTGAGTCTCTGATCATGTAGCTACAGCTCTGGCTGACTGGAAGTCCCCTCCCAGTCTGAGCCTCAGGGACCTGAAAACGCCACGTGGGAAGGAAGTGGGGAGTGGTGATATTTCCCTGGAGAAAGTTCACTCCTGAGAGGTAAATCCTCCCACCTTTGCTTCCCAAACACTGATCTGAGGGGAAGGCTGGAACCTCACCCCAGTCACCACAGAAACTTCTTTCCACACAGGCCTAGGAGTGGTAGAGTTGTTTTTTTTTTGTTTTGTTTTGTTTTGTTTTGTTTTGTTTTGGTAGCAAGGATTGAATTCAGGAGTACTGGACCACTGAGCCACATCTCCAGCCCTATTTTGTGTTTTATGTAGAGACAGGGTCTCACTGAGTTGCTTAGCTTCTCACCGTTGCTGAGGCTGGCTTTGAACTCGTGATTCTCCTGCCTCAGCCTCCCTAAGTGCTGGGATTACAGGCGTGTGCCACTGTGCCCAGCTTGGTAGAGCTTTTCTTAAAGCAATGATGATGTCTTTCCCACAAAGATTAAACTAAGACTAGTTCCTTTTTAGTTGTCACTGTCTTTAGAATTTCAACACACAAATCCCAACCCCTGCCCAAGCTTCCTTTCCTCTGAAACCCAAGACATTCATCTAGACTTCTGACCTTTGTTATTTCCCTAACATCCTTTTCTTCTTCCCTAAAAGGTAAAACCGGGGCTGTCAGCTCAATGTCATTGGTCTGTCTCGCTACCCCTGCCTAGATATAAATAGAAGGTCAAACCCTTCCTATTTTATATTTTTTCTTCTCCATTTGTTACATGTCTCTCATGCATTTTTTAGACATGAAGCCTTTTAGAGGTAGAAATCAAGATGTGCCCATGCCCTGCTTTGACTATGATTGTGAACTTCTTTTTTTTTTTTTAATTTTTTTTAGTTGTCAATGGACCTTTATTTAATTAATTAATTTATTTATATGTGTTGCTGAGAATCAAACCTAGTGCCTCTCACATGCTAGACAAATGCTCTACCACTGAGCCACAACTCCAGCCCAATTATGAACTTCTTAATAGCAGCTAATCTTCATCAATATGTCCCTGACCTGGGGCTAGGTGCTTATAATGTGCATATTTCCTTTAGTTCTCTCCACAACCCTATGGATAGTTACAACATTCCCATTCTGCAGAAAAGAAGATCATGTCTTCAAGAACCTCATAGCTACAGGTGGAAAACAGGATTTGAAACTCATTTTGCTGATTCTGATACCAATGCTTTCAACCACTACACAATCCTGCATCTCCTTAAAGTCAAGAACCATGTCTTGTTGGTATCTTCCCAGTGCTTTCATCTGGCAAACAGTTGACACATAATAAATGTTTGTTGAATGAGTGAATGAATGGATAAATACGCTTATCCTTCATAGCATCAGATGACTTCCTATTCTCCACCCTCTTCTCACTCAGCCTTACAAAGGCACAATCGTGCCTGCATCCACCCTAATTGGTCTTGCCTAGGCCGTCCCAGGAACACTTTGTGTCCTTCTCAGGGCTAAATCAGGAAACTTCTTAAGTCCAGGAAGTAACCAAGTTTGGACATAGGGCAGGGGAGTTGCAATAGCTGTTTTTCTAGGCCTAAAATGAGGATTCAAGAACCGGAAGCAGGTACACAGATCCTCCAGTCTGACTTCCTTTGAGAACCTCTAGTCTATTCCCTTGGCCCAGAGATGCAGTCCATTCAATGATTAGGCCCACCTGAGACCTTCTGCCAGGAAGATGATTTTTCTCTCCAGCACTGCAGAGGCAAAGATCTGAATAATCTGTTCAAAATGAAGACAGTGCAACAGAGAACTAAAATCCACGTGTTCAAGGTGGGAGTCCAGGGGCCGTGTCAGTGAGATGAACTGTGGGAAAACCAGAGGGGAGGAGTCATCACACTGCAAAATCCCTCAGACCCCAGAAAGCTGGGCCTCTACCAGCCCTACTCCATGCTCCCCACTGGAGAGATCTGGTCCTGTCTCTGCCCCTATAAAAAACTCACAGATGCTTTTGCTCTGCTCTGAGGATGGCAGAACCTAATCTTCAACATGGCACAAGAGGTCCTGCCTTGAGCATGCTCCCCACTCAGCAAGCTTCACCACATCTCTCTACCTCTGTTCCAGGAGCAGACATGCTCTTCTACCTGAAGCCCTTCACAGGTTGGTCCTCCCTCAGCCCACATCACTCTTCCCCTCCATCAGGCCTCAGAGGCTCACTTGACCACCTATTACTTTATCATCTTTTTCTCATGTAACACCCTGGATTTCTTCGTTTGAGATTATACAATTTTTAATCACATATTCATTGATAGTTTGCTTATTTAATGTCTGTCTTCCCTATCAGACTTTTAGCCCCATTGAGGTAAGGGACCACATTCATTTTGGTCACCACTGTGTATGCAGAAAATAGTACATATTGGCACGCAGAAAGCATTGAGTACTTATTTTTCAAGTAAATGAACAATCCTAGATGCTTCCATATTTTTCTGTGGGGAAGGCAAAGTTCAGAGGGGCGCATAGACCCTCCATGGTTCCAGACTAGAATTTCAGGGGCCCAGACTAGAATTCCAGGGGTCAGGACTAGAATTCTTCAAACACTGGCCCACTTGCCACCTCAGTCTGTTTTGTGCCTTAGAACAACAACATCCCCACATGGCGTGGGCAGGGACTCAGGGATGGGGATGAATAATAAGACAGAGGCAGGTGGAGGCTGCAGATAAGATAGAAATATAGGACAGACACAGAATAAAGGGGAGATGTGTGCAAGCACACTTTGGGGGCTAAGGACAAAGTCCTTTTTAGCACCGAAAACCTCAACTTATATGGGTTAATGATCACAGATAAGTCTCAATGGCTTGATCAATAACTAGGTGCTTTGAGGCATCAGGTTGGAAGGCTCAGCAAATTTGAGTTTGTCAGCTTTGCCATTAATTCTAACCAAGTTCCAGTCCCTACATGGCTCAGTTTCTCTGTACTTTAACCTGGTGAGTAGAAGAACTGTAGTGAGAGGTGCCACAGAAGCCTATCTTATCCAGCCAGGGGGCTCTCACCCATTTGCTAGCTCACCTCCGTACCGGAATCAGGGATGAAGCTCTTGAGGGTGACAGTTCTTCCAGGTGCAGGGAAGGCTGCCTCTCGGAGGCCCTGCATGAATGGGTAGATGACAGCCATGGAAATCTGATGCCTCTTTTCCACTTCATCCAGGATCTGCCAAGAAAGGACCACAAGACACATGGCTCAGAGGGATGCCACTGATCATCCTAAGGCTCTCATGCTGCTTCAGCTTAGTCTCATGCATCTTCTAGGCCCCTCCACCAACTGGCTCTTTCCCTCCCTGCTCTGAGGCTAAATAATCTGCTCTCTATCTTCTGAACAAAACCAGATATTTTCTAGCCTTCTTTTCAGGCTCTCTCTACCAATCCATATTCCTCCCTTCCCACACCAATATAAAACTACAGTCCCCAGAAAGTCACCCCAGAGTACTCAGCATCCATGACAGCAGTGGCTGGAATGGATCCAGTGACCTATTGAGTGTCACTCTGTCTTCCAGTTCCACTGGAGACTCTCCAAGGTCAGGGTCAGGGGCTGCTTCCAGCCCTCAGAACACTGCTGAGATGGAAATTCTACCCAAGCAAAGCTGACGAAGGTTCTGCCCTGGTCCCCTAGGGGCCTTGCTGGGGCACAGCACTAAGAAGCCCTTTATGGCCACTAGGTCATGTCCACTCTGAAGGCTCCTCTCTGATCCTGACTCAGTGTGCTGGGGCTTCACTCAGGCCAGCAGCATGAGACCTGGGCACCTCAACTTCTACCCTCAAAGGGATTAGAGTAAGGCTTGGGGCCCATGCTTGGGGATGGCTACCTTCCTATATGTTTAGTGCTCTCTTTCATAAAGAGACTTCTCATAGCAGCCCAGGGGAGAAGGAGCTGAAGGATTGTCAGATCCACTGGACAGATGAGGAAATTGGAATTCAGGGCAGAAGACTCCTGAGGCTCTTCCCCTCATCCTGCTTTCTGACCTGACTAGAGTTGGAGCAGTGGGGCTCTCTCTTTGCAAGGGAGACAGTCCTCTAGATTTGCCTAAAATCAATTTGGGCCCAAGCCCCTCTCTGCTTCAGTTTCCCCAAATGTCCTTGATGAAGGCCAGGCTGTCAGTAAGGAGGTCCACTCAGGACACAGGTTGCACAGGAAGGGCAAGCAGCCAGGTCAAGCCCAGAAACTGAACAGGCCTGACAGGCCCTGAGGAATCCTGTTCCACTCCTACCTTGGAGAACAAGCCAAAGCAGCCGATGCAGCTGATGATGCAGTACACTTTGGGAAGTCGAGGGCCGGGGCCAGCGGGCTGGGGAGGGACAAGAGGCATCTTCAGTGCTATAGCCTTCCCAGTGGCCTCTCCCATCTGGAGCTGAGTGGCACAGGGCTGAGTGCTGGGGGTTGGGGTTAATGGGGACCTATGGGCTTAATGGAGAAAGGCCTGGCTAGGCAGAGGTTCCATTCATGGGACAGGCAGCAGGAAGGTCAGAATGGTCACCAAGGTCAAAAGAAGATGGCCTTTAGGGGGCTGGGGTTCATAGGCAAGCCCTGCTGCCTTCAAGGCCAACACAGTCTGAAGGTCAGCAAAGCAAGGAAGCAAGTGTGTCTTAGAGATGAGGAAATGGCTAAGTAGGAGAGCACTGTAAAATTGCCTTGGAGAATCCTGGAGACCCAAGAATTGGACCTAGTTGTTCAGCCTCTGCTCCTGGGGGCTCCCAGGGCCAAGGCAAACAGGTCTGGATAGGAAGACGGGGAGAGGAGTCAAGTGGAACCTCTCAAAATGCAGGGAGCTGTTCAAAGCTAGGAAGAGCACAGATCAGAACCTGGCCAGCAAGGGTATCACAGGTGGGAAGGAGGGGTGCTGTGTCCTCCTTCTTGCAGGGCTGCAGATGGGGCACTAGCATAGCAGCAAGTGCTGGGCTGAGTCTCTACAACCACCACTGCAGGGAGGCTGAGCTTTTTCAGCTGAGGCTTGAGAAAGCCCAGCTGTGGAGCTGAGCAGGCTGCAGAGAAGAGGAGGCAGTTCCGAGTGACACAGACCAAGAGGCGCCGGCAGTATCCAATCTTCCTGCTGCCGTCCACATTGGTCAGGACAAAGGAGAAGGTCTCCCTACAAACGAGCAAACAAGACTTGGTTTGAATTACTCACTAGATTCTAAAACAGAAAGGCAGTCAGCGTCAAAGAGATGGAGTGGAGGTCAAAGGGGAGCTACTGAATAATCATGTTAGTAATAACCCCAGTAGTTTATTAAGTGCTTATTGGTGTCAAACTCTAAATGCATCACCTCATCTGATTCTCAAAGAAACCTTTTGGGGTAGGTTCAATTATTATTTCCACTTTAAGATGAAGGACTGAGGGTCTAAGAGAGTGAGAGGATATTGCTTTATTTGTTTTTGGTACTGGGGAGTGAACCCAGGGCACTTTGCCACTGAATCACATCCCTAGTCCTTTTTATTTTTTATTTTAAGACAGAGTCTTGCTAGGTTGCTGATGCTGACTGCAAATTTGCAATCCTCCTGCCTCAGCCTCCTCCCCGAGTCATTAAGATTGCAGGCATGCACCACCACACCCGGCCTGTAAGGGAATACATCGAAGGTGAACTCATAAGTGGTAAAGCCAAATTCAAACCCAAGGAGTCAACTTCCAGGGCTGATGTCATAAGGACCTTTGCTATGTTGCCTTCTTAGAGGCCACACGCCTTCTGCCCAGTCCAGCTTCCACAAGTAGCAGAGTCAAATACAATGATTGCTCCTCGGAAATCTGAGAATTGCAGTCACCTTTGGACAGAGGTAGAACCACAGCTAAGATGCTTGGCTTTAAGGGCCCTCAGGCAAGATGTTTATAAATGAATCAGGAAATTGGCAAGCACACCAGGGGAGGGGTCCACAGGTGGCACGTGGCCTGCACTTGCCCCTTTGCTCCTTCTTTCCCAATCTGATACTTCAGGTGGACTTACCTGGGATATTCAGTGAGCGGTGCCCACTCATTCCCATCTGGGAAGCAGAATAAGGGGATGGCTTTGAGAAGCCGCTCCTCCTCCTCCTGCTGGCCCCGAAGCAGGTTCTCCCGCTGTAAGGAAAAGAAAGGAATGGATTGTGAGGGCAGGAAGGCTGGCAGGCTTTTGAGGCTTTAAAGCTATCTCAGGATAAGCTTTTCCATTGACGTGGAGGTCAAAGGGCACCTTGGTCACACTACACAGTCTGAACTCTGGGTCTGGCAAGAGAGGTCCTTCTGGGCCATGTTGACATGAGCGTGAGTTGGACTTCAGTATCATGAGGATCTACATAGTTAAGAAGCAGATCTGGGGCCACAGTGCATACTGAAAGGCCGTGAGCTGGCCTAGCCCCTGAGAGGGTGATGTCAGAGAAATACCACATCAGACAAGAGAAGCAGCCAGCTCAGTAGCTGCACCTGCTAACGAGAGGGGTTAACAAGAAAGATGACCTATTCTCACCTCTTCCCCCAGTGCAGCATCAGACAAGAAGGAAACGGATGCTTCTTGGGCTGCAGTGGAGTCCTGGGCCTACCCCTGTGCTGCCCTGCCTTGTCCTTCCCTCACAGCAGGAGGGGTCTCCTCCCAGAAGCTAGAGCAGAAGGTAAACTTCTCTACAGAGAAAGGTGACTGAAGATGGAATCTGGGCAAACTTTGAGGTCCCAAAAGGGGCAAGAGCTCTAGTCTGCTTCTCTTCTAGGGAGCCTCAGCCAGTCCCTCACGGAAGTAGACAGACATATATTCTCTGGGTGATAACAGAAAACTAGGACTGGGCTAAGAAGGAAATGAGAGCAGTGCACACAGAACTCTAGCCCTGGCAGGGAGGGGAGAAGGAAATGGAACCCCCATATCACCTTCCCAATACCCCAATTCTCAGCCCCCACCCCCTCCTTCAGTCCTTACCTTGGGAAATTGGTAGGTGATCGTGGGTTCATAGTCATCCCCTGAGCGCTTTTTTTTAAGAGAAACAACCAGAAGGTATTCAAAAAAATGCTGTCCCCCAGCAAAGCTGGGCAGAGAGTGCTCTTGTGTCCTTTCTGGTTCCTTTACAGTTTCCCCTAGATTGTCCTGGGGAGATCCTGAAACCAAGATAGTGAGGTGCCTTCAGTATCTCTTTGATCCATTCTGTGGAGTCTGTGAGAATGTGAGCAACCTATACACCTCTAGGCTGCCCTGCCAACATTGAGACACTTGAGCCTGACCAGCACCGCCGGTCACCAAACAAAACCAGAGCCAAGGGGGCAGTTTCCACACACACCCTGGGAGGTTTGAAACTGGGATAAGCCAAAAGAAGGAGAGAAACCACTGAGGTAGAAGCTGAGGAGATATACCAGACAGGCTCATGGAGACCCTATCCCCTGGGGTACTACAGAGTTTTTGCCTACCTGAGGAGTCCAGGAACAGCATGTCCTGAATGAACTTGTACCACATAAGCAGAACAGGCCCAAGGGGCATATGGCTGTGATCACACCAACCACCACAGAGGGCACAATCAGCTCAGCAAAGCTGCAGGGAAAACCTCATGGCCCAGTCACATGGAGGAACATGTGGAGGTCAACATATGAAGGAAAGAGGAAGGAGCACTTCAAGAAAGAAACAGCCCCATTTATAAGGGTTCTCCTGTAAAAATAGGAAGTGAGCAATCCAATCCTGACCTGCTCGGAGTCGAAGTCGAGGCAGTCGATTTCGGAAGCGTCTGAGTGCTCGGCTTACCACTCGTCCTTCCATCTCCCCGTGCCTTCAGGGCATGGGGTACACTCCTTTCCCCCAGCACAGGCTGGCTACAGAAAGGCTACTGCTTTGGTCTCCAGCCACAACTCTCTAAAGGCAACCCACACGCTAGCTTCCACAGAGGGAAGAACAGTTTCCATCCTGTGCACCCCGTGGTTGAGCAAGAAGGATGTGACGGGACCCAGGAGGCAGCTGAACGTGGGCACTGACAGAGGCAGCATCCCGGCACTGGCACTGCAGCTCAGCTCCAGGCTCCTCCCAAAAGCCCCAGGGTGTGGTGAAAGAAAAGGTCATGAGCAAACACCTCCTAGGCCCAGCTGCTTCTGGGCTAAGGACTTGTAACTCTGGACTGCAGACTGTTCAGCACATTTATTTACAACCCCAGGGCGGTGAGGAAGGCCTGATAGCATCAGACTGTGGACACTGGAACGTCGCTGGTCTCAGGACAAGGATCTTACATCCCCATATCTGGTTGCTCACCTTTCACTTCTCAACATGGTCAACAGCGGCTGCAAACTCCTGCAAGTTTACCTGCTACAAACTTCAAGGACTTCAGGACCTCAAATGAGATCACAGAACCAAGCATTCCCTGCAGCTATGACGCTTCTGCCCTTCCCAGATCAAGGCAGACTTGGCCTAATAATGATCTATTGATGAATTCTTCTAGCAGGAGAAGGAGTCCTAGAAATCAATATGGACCAAAGCCTCCTCTCTGGATGATGAAGTAGAGAACAAATTCCATATCTGAACTGAGAATGCTTGCTATTTCTGTAATAACCCCCTCTTATCCTCTACAACATGTCCTGGGCAAAGGCAGAGCATTCTCTCACTAGGACTGTTCCAGGGCTCCAGCAAATTCCCTCTTTCCAAATAGGAACCACTGACTCAGGAAATTGTCCCCAGCCTAAAGTAGGGGACTGGTTGCATCAGCAGCCTGAAGGTCACCTAGTGGCAGTGGAAAACATCCAGGTGATTCCACCCCACCCCAGTCATGCTTAGCCTATCTCACTGTGGGGTAAGGCCAGGAGGCTAAGCTACTGGCTCACAGCTGGATCCGGAGACCCACCAAGGAAGAGAGAAAAAATAGCTGTGAACCACCTCGGCTTTTCACAGACACTCTTGAATAAGGAAATGCACAGGGTAAGAGGGAAAAACTTTTTGTCAGGAAGCTACCTCAAAGAAGAGGTAGGAGACAGAGGGGTTTGGGGTCAGTGTCAGCCACTCCTGCAAAGAACAGTAGCTCTCTGGGAGAGAGTGGGGTTCTGGGGTAGGAGAGGTGGCTGCCTTGCTCCTAAGAGCTGTCAGCTGGGCTTTTGTGGCCATGATTCCTGGGGGAAACCCCAATCACAGGGCTGGGGTTGTGGCTCAGTGGTAGAGCGCTTGCCTAGCATGCATGAGGCACTGGGTTCAATTCTCAGCACTGCATATAAATAAATAAAATAAATAAAGATCCACCAACAACCAAAAAAAATTTTTTTTAAAAACCCCAATCACAGTAAATAAGGATATTACAAATGTTATAATTGGCGAGAAGCATGAACCAGAACTCAGAGACTCTGCCACACCTTACCTACAACCTGCACAGACTTGTTGAATAATCCTTACTGCCTGTTTAAGGAACAAGCAACTTCCTGATATAGGCGGGGAAACTGAGGCACAGAGTAATCCAGAGGCTATTTAAAATTAACAGGATCTGTTGAAGGTGGGGATTATGAAAGCTCCAAGTTCCTGCCTTTTGTGTGCACACCACAGCAAACAACCTGCAGAAGTTTGCAAAGGGCTTTGAGATCCAGAATCTTCTTGCTGATCATTCCTGAACCTCAGGAAATCGTGCCCTTTCCTAAATCCTTCAGGCAGCATTTTAAGCCTGCTTCCTATTGCTTTATCAGGAGACCACAGGAAGAGCAAAAAAATCAGAAATCCTTGACAAAAAAAGTAACTAGACTTTTGGACTGAGGCACAAGAAATCTATCAAAAAACTGCTTTTTCCCTCCCCATTTTCAAAAAGAGTTATCAAAAGAAAAGAAAAGCAAGAGAAAAAACTAGCATCCATCTTACACATTTCCTGTAAAGCATCTCATTTAATCTTCAGTGCCCTAGAAAGAGATTAGTATCCTGAGTTTTAGTTGATGAGGGAGTCACCCTTTCTAGAGAAGCCAGGAGGCTGGTTACACTTGTTCCTCCACCAGGAAGCCCCTCCCACAACCACAGGACTGAAGTTCCAGAACTGTTTAATATAGGTGAGGGGATTTTCTGACCTTGATCTAAAAACCTGAATCTTTGTCTTTGAACTGAGCTGCTCTCAACCCAGGACCACCACCAATACTCCTCCCCACTAGGGCAATATTCTCTCTCTCTCTCTCTCTCTCTCTCTCTCTCTCTCACACACACACACACACACACACACACACACACCCTAATATGCAACTGCCTCAGCGCCAGAAAGGCAAAAGAAGAAAGGGAAAATCCCCAGGAAGGTGGATTCTCTCCTGGCCTGACAGGTGCTGAACTTCAGGACAAATAATATAGACTGATTATCTTCCAGTTCCTCAACAGCCAAGAAGTTCTTCCAAACAATCACTAGATGTATGTTGGGGTGAGTGGGTGGGAACAAATTAAATGTCTCATGTGGGCTGCAAGAAGTAGACCTCATCCTTTCCAAAAACTTCCCAGGTCAGTACTCTCCAGAGAAGAGAGGTCTCATCCTGCATTCTGTTCTAGTCACTGCAGGGCTCCTGACCTCTCCCTCACGGTGCAAGCTGGAATAGATATGGAGAGAACAGCAAGGATGCTGGGATAAAGCACCCAGGTCAGAATGAATGAGAACCAGACAAAGCCACTGCAACTCAGAGAAGGAGGCTTTGACTTCACCCTGAGGTCTCCCCAACTCTGGGGTTGAGAGCAGGAGAGAGGCTTGCTGGGCTGTACATTTGTCAATGTTGGAAGGAGTAGGCTGTCTGGGAGTGACCCCTGCTCACCTTCCCGTCTTCGTTTCCCCTCAGAAGAGGGACCTTAGGCAACGAATCTAAAAGGTTATGGCTGCTCAGCAGTAGGACTGGCTAGACAAGCAGCAATAAATGTTTGTTGAATGAATGAATAACCTAATGATATCCTAATTGCCTTCCCTCCAAAGCCCAGCCTTCTCAGAAGAAAAGAAAGAAAACTAACATTGACTTCTAATGTAATCCCGCCCCACCCCCCCCCCCCCCCCCCCCCCCCCCCCCGTCACCCTTGCCATCTGGACGAGGGGAATTAGTCCTATCTCACTGATGGGATGGAGTGTCCCACTTCTCTGGGTCACTCAGGAAGCAACTAAGCAGGCTCCAGCTCAGTTCTGCCCACCCACCCACGGCCAGTTTGTGGGGCACCCGGGCGCCCCAGGGTAGGGTGGGTTCGTGGTCATCGCGGAGCGCAGCAGGTTCAGGGGAAGCTGGCTCCCAGGAACTGGGCAAAGGCTACAGGCGGGCGTGGAGCTGTGAGGTGGGGCGCGGCGGCTGGCAGACGTGGGACTGAGGCGGCGCTTCGCGAAGGCACCGCAGCCCGGGCGCTCCGGGCACACTGCGGTTGCACCACAAGCTTCCTGAATAAAAGGACACGTGGCCCTGGGGCCCCACAACGGTTTCCTTCGGCCGGCCGCCTCCCCCTATCCCCGGCAGACCTGGCCACTTCGAGGACCTCCGACCCCGCCCCCACCTAACTCTTTTCACCTCTACCTGCGCTGTCCCCGACTCACACGACCCCTTAATCCCGTCAAATCACCTAGTCTTCCCGAATCCTGCCCAACTGCTCCCGGATCTCGACCCCCTTGTCGTCCTTCCCTGGTCCCCAACTCCCGCCAGCCTCTAGAACCGGTTCCCGGGCCCCCGCTCGGTCCCCGCACCCTCTCCCCGGCGCGCCCTGGCCAGCACTAACCCCCTTGGCCGCGCTTCAGTCTCAGGCTGGCTCGAAGGCGGCGGCCGAGCCCATCCATGGCCCATCGAGTGCCCGGTGCCGGCTCCCAGGTCCGCGCCGGCCCCGCCCCCCAATCCTTGACCTCCGCGAGCCCCGACACTTTCACTTTCATGCGGGCGTGGGGAGGCCACCGGGACAGGCCTGGGGCGGGGCGGCGCACCTTCCGGGCTCGGCCCAACCCCCGGCGCGCACCTGGGCGGGACGCGCTTCCCTGAGCCCCTGGCAGGGCAGTGTGGGGTGACAGAGGGCGCTTGACGCGCGTCCGGGAGAGGCGGTGCCACCTCGCTTCCACGCTGCAATGAAGCTCGACTTTACGAACTCTGCAGTCCCCGAACGCGTGGGGTCCTGGCTGAAGGCACCCCCACCTCCAGGACAAGGGCTGGGAGGTGCAGCTCCTAGATTGCACCAACCTAAGCCCAGAAGGGGGAGGAATTTTGAGAGTCCTTACACCTTTTCAACCCTTCCACCTCTCTCCTTGCAACTGATCTGGCCTCTGGCCATTTCTCTCGCTGCATTCTTCTCACCCTGGAGGCTCTCGGAGAGGTGGATTAGGGGCCTGACTCTGCCTTCCATCCAGTCTTGTTCTCCAGATCAACAAAATGAGGGTACTACCTGCCCTACTAGAGAGATGTAAAAGTCAGGGAATGGAAAGCTTTTTGTAAGCTGTTTTGTGATACAAATTTGAGGGACACTATCATCATCATTGCTGCTATCTCCATTCCTTCAAATCACAGTGCAGCCTTGCAGCCTCTCCTCCTTCTTCTCACTTTCACTGACTTCCAAATGCACCAAGACTTCAAACTCCAGTCATCAACCATGACAGCTTGATAAGTGCCTCTTGTTCCTGGGAGGTCTGCCTTGGCTCCCTACTCCCTCCCAGGACATGCATCTGTCCCTGCAGGGACAGTAGGGACTGCAGAACCCATCTGAAGTTTTTCTGTTCACCAAGGTCTTAGTCTCAGTTTCCAGAGTGAGTCTCAGAGGGAAGAAGAGACTTGGGCAGAAGTATGTCTGGGATCCATGGGATGACCCCCACCCAGACCCACATCCCTTTTTCCTCTCTTTCAAGGTGACTCTCTAGTCACAGACAAGGGGAGAAGAAGTTGGGAAGCCAACCCTAGAATTAAACTGTCTACTCTTAGCCCAGAGGCTTTAAAAGTTGCCTTTACTCTGGGCGTAGGCAATTTTGTACTTAATTACACAGTCCTTTTCTGTTCCCTATTCTCTGGATTCCTGCACGCAAGGACACAGCTCTTCCTCAAGTACCTTCTCTAAGCTAGACCCTTGTCTTGGGCTTCTCGTAAATGCAGGAGTTGCTTATGACAAACTTGTCCCATTGGTTGACTTTATTGTGCCTTCATCTTCCCAACCAAACTACTTTTTTCCCTTAAAAACAGATAAAGAAAAGTGCATGTGTGCTCCAAGAAGACAAGGACAAGCATGTCCATGAAAACCTTATTTGAAATAGACTTAACCTGGAAAATCCTCACATGTCCATCAACAGTAAAATGGATGAATTATGGTATATTCATATAATGGAGTACTATATAGTAATTAAAACGAATAAATCACCATTGTGTATGCTGACATGTATGGTCAAGATGGTGTTATGTTTAGAAAGGAAGAAAAAAGTAATAGAATATACTATAGGGCTTCAAGGTGTGGTCATGCCCATTTTTAACTTGATAGTAGATACATAAGTGTATTCACTAATTTTTCTTTGCATTGTACACTCAAGCACTTCTCTATATGTGTATGAGATTTTCCTTCAAAAATGTTTTTTTATTTTATTTTTCAAAAATGTTTTTTTAAAGTATTCATTAATTAGGACATTAGGGTGACATGAAAGAATAGTGAAATGGAGGCAGAAGTCGGTTAAGAATGAAATGAGGAATGATTGGGATTTGAGGAAATGGAGTTAGCATCATCTACATTTTTGCAAAGTGTGAATAACAAGAAGTTGTTGTTGACTGGTCGATAGTTAGAGGGAGATTTGGGTTTAAAGTGGTGGATTAGATGGAAAAGAGCTTATTATGGGCAGAGAGATAGGAACCAGGGCAGAGGTTTAGTGTATAAGAAAGTGTACCGGTGGAACAAGGCCTGCAAGGAGCGTGAGGAAGTGCCATCAGAGGGTTAGGTAAAAGCTTGGTTTTAAATAGAAAAAGAGAACTTGAGCTGAGGGGGCAAAAAGAGATGAAAATGAAGGCAGCACTGATGAATGTGTGGATAAGGAAGCGAGAAGGACAGCATAAGAGACCTCGGTTTCTGCTGGGAGAAAACTTTTTCTTATAGCTGTCATCTCCCACTGTATCCCTGTGACTGTTCCCCCAGTCTTGCTGTGGAGTGGCAGACAACGAGCCCAGCCTTTCTTTTCTGAAGGTCTTGCGAGGATGCACACAGCTATTTCCTTCAGGGAGGCAGTGTGACACAACAGAATGAGGTCGAGCATCTCAGATGCGCCTGGAGATGAGCCCCACTCTGCCTGTGACCTGCCCTGAAGCCTTGGGTTAGGCGCTTCCCTGAGCTCACTCTCCTGAAATGATAAGATCACTTCTCAGGGCAGTCGTGAGGATTAGAAAGAACATATTCATACTCCGATTTCCAAATTTCTGATGGCCCCTTAATCCTCACCTCTCTGTAGTCTCAGCTCCATCTCTTTTAAATGCAGAAAGTAGTCTTGTCAGGCTCCTATCTCCTAGTGTTTCTGAGCAACTCCAAGAAGCACACACGCCTCAGACCAGTTCTGGCAGTTACTTGTCACTAGAGTCCACCACTGGGATCCCAGTTGCTGTTTTCTCTGTCTGCAGTTACACACATTTGTCTTGAGACAGACTGTTCCTGTTCTCCCCTCTGCTGCTTTGGACATTGACCCGGTCTTCAATTTCAAACAATGACAGTTGAGATCAAGAATAAGGTTTGATAAGACTTTTCTGAGTGTTTGTTGACTTTGCTTTGGGATAAAAGAAGCACATTAGAAAGGAGACCTTAAAGCCAAAGTAGTTCCACTCCCAGAGGCTGCACAGGGGTCCTCTCTTGGTCACATCTTTGCCCATCCATAGACTTGCCCCATGTTGCTGACCTGATTCAGGTGGAAATGCCCTGGAGCCCAGTCCTGCCTCAGCATCTACATATTCCAGAATGAGTGACAGTGGCAGTGTTTGCTCCATTCAGAGATGACCCTCTCCCATACATCTGGTCCTTAGCCACAAAGGCACTAGAAGAACAATGAAAACAATGTTCCCTCCCCCAGGATGACAGCATCTATAGTGCTGTATGGTGCCCTTCCTCCTGAGAGGGACAGAAGCTTAAGCCCTGACTCCTTCAAGCCATCTCAAGTTTTGGCTTTTGATCTCAAGTTGTTTTGTGAGAAACAACTTGAACAATAACTTACACATCTGCCAGGAATGAGTGATGACATCCAGGATTAGGAAAGAACATCCGAATATTGGAAACAAGGATGCCCTTCTACACTGCAACAAAGAGGTCCCAGAGCCAATGCTCTCAAATGTCTCTCCTGGACGAAATCCTCTGCTCTACACTGGACAAACTATCAATTCCTTGAATGAAGTACCGATAAGTTATCTGTCTTCTGTGTCTTCTCCGGCCTCATCTTGTGCCACCTTGTCCCTCCTTACACCATCCTCCTTAAGTGCCACAATCTTTTCAATCCCAACATTTTGCACATGCCAAGCCCTCTACTCAGGATGTTTGTGGAGGAAAAGGCACACTCATACACTGCTGGTGGGGCTGCAAATTGGTGCAACGAATCTGGAAAACAGTAGGGGGAGATTCCTTAGAAAACTTGGAATAAAACCACCATTTGACTTAGCCATCCTACTCAGTCGGCACCCAAAGGTATAGACCTTTTTAAGGTCTATACCTGAAAAACAGCATACTACAGTGACGCAGCCACTTCAATGTTTATAGCAGCTCAATTCACAATAGCTAAACTGTGGAACCAACCTAGATGCCCTTCAATAGAGGAATGGATAAAAAAACTGTGCTATATATACACAATGGAATATTACTCAGCATTAAAAGAGAATAAAGTTATAGCATTTGCAGGTAAATGGCTAGAGTTGGAAAGCATCATGCTAAGCAAAGTAAGCCAGTCCCAAAAAACCAAAGGCCAAATGTTTTCTCTGATAAGTGGATGCTGATCCATAATGTGAGAGGGGGATGGGAAGAATGGAGAAACTTTAGTCAAAGGGGAGGGAAGGAAGGGGATGGAACATGGGGGCAGGAAAGATGGTGGAGTGTGATGGACAGCAATGCCCTAGGCTCATGTATGCCTGCACATATGGTGTAACTCTATATTGTGTACAACCAGAGAAGTGAAAAGCTGTGCTCTGTTTGTGTACAATAAATCAAAATGCATTCTGAGGTCATATAAACCTAATTAGAATAAATAAATAATTTTTAAGAAGGACTGGGAGTGTAGCTCAATGTTAAAGTGCTCCTGGGTTCAATCCCCAATACTGGAAAAATAAGTTAATTAATTAAATAAAAACCCTCTCTAAAAATAAAAAAAAAAAATGCTCACCTCCACCACCTTCCATTCATTCTTTGTATCTTGCTTTAAGATATCTTTTCTGAGAGGACTTCCTTGACCTCTGTCCCCATTTAATCAGATCCTCCTGTAACAACCCCTAATCGCACATTTCCTTTGTTTCCTAATATTTATAATTATTATACTATATCTAGTTCTACATGTTTCTTTGACATTATTTGTTCAACTACTCCCTCCTTTTCTGTAGCCATTCCCAGGAGGTAAGGGCTATGTCTCTTTTGCTCATTGCTGCGTCCCATTTGCCTAACACAGGGCCATGCACACATTAGATCATAGGTAGATGCTGCTGAGTGAGTGAACCAATGAGAGAATGAATGGATGAGTAGTCTGCCTTAAGCATCTATCTCCAAGCACGGCAGCCTCCATGCTGCATCCAAACATGAACACACACACATTCTATACAAATAAAACAAGTTCACAGTGCAATTCCACTCCTACCATGTACAAGTAGGAGTTTCCATTCTATTATTGAATTTTTTTAAATATGCCTGTTTGAGGTATATTTTTAAATGCTTTCACCATTCAAAATATATGTTGTACTCTGCAACTTAAAACACTCTTTGGTTTTCTGGTACCTTTTCTGAAAATGTTGGAGCAGACTTCCTGGGTCAACATCCTAGCTCTGCCATTCATTGCTTGTGTTACATTAGACAAGTTTCTTTACCTCTCTGAGCTCAGTTTTCTCATATTTGATGGAGGTAATATTGGTACCTACCTCATGAGACTAAATGACCTACTACACATGAAGCATTTGGCATAGCAAGCTGTTGAGAGGTCTAAACAGAACACTGACATGATCCCACAAAGATGAGCGAGGAAGACAAGGTTCCGTCCTCGTGGAGCTGACCTTCTTGTGGGAGAGATGCCATGTGGAGGTACTGGGGTTAAGACAGGTATAGAGTACTCCTGGATCATGGTGGAGAAGCAAGCATCTAGCCTGAGGAATCAAATCTACTCCAGGGAGACAAAATAAATTATGAAAATTCTGGTTACTTTTTTATTTAACTAGTAGACTGATTTTTAGAGTTTTAGGTTTATAGAAAATGTAAGAGTTCCCTTATCTCCCTTCAGCCTCACCTCCACAAGTAGCTTCCTTCATCATTAACATCTTGTTTTAGTGTGATACGTTGTTTAAAACTGATGAGCTAATATTGATGCACTCTTACTAAAGTCCATAGGCTGCAGTAGGACTTACTCTGTCTTGTACATTCTGTAGGTTTTGACAAACATGATGACATGTATCAGTCATTACATTATCATGTGGCATAGCTCCACTGTCCTAAAGTCCTCTGTGCTCTTCCTGCTCATTCCCACACTACCTCAACTCCTGAGGTTTTCAGTATCTCCATAGTCGATCTTTTTCCAGAATGTTATTTATATTTGGAATCTTGCAGTATATAGCCTCTTCAGATGGACTTCTTCCACTTAGAAATATCTACTTACTTTTTATTTATTTATTTAATTATTTATTGGTGCCAGGGATTGAACCTAAAGGTGCTTAACTACTGAGCCACATCCCTAGCCCTTTTTATTTTTTATTTTGAGACAGGGTCTCACTAAGTTGCTTAGAACCTCACTAAGTTACGGAGGCTGGCTTTGAAATTGTGATCCTCCTGCCTCAGCCTCCTGAGCCGCTGGGATTACAGGCTTTCAACACCATGCCCAGCTCTACTTACCTTTTTAAACCTTCTGTGAATGCAGAATACATTCATAAGAAAAGGAACAAAGAGTAAGAATTTCAAAGTGTATTTTCAGCATTATTTAGGGCTTTGAGCAACCAGGAGGAATGATCAAGACCCCTCACAAGAAACTGCTTAATAAACATTTGTTGAACAGATGAATGAATGAATCCCCAGCTTTATGAGTACAATATTAGCAGATGATCAAAATGTATTTGTTGAACTAAATTATATTCCCACCATCTTGATTGCACTTAGGGAGTTCCCAGTTCTCCTTGATCATTCATGTAAGAGAAACAGACAGCTCTCATGGGAAGTGTTTTACAAACACTATTTTAAGTCATCCTTATCTATAATCCACTGAGCTAGGTATTAGTATTTCTGCTTTATAGAGGAAGAAACAGGCTCAGAGATGTTAAGGAACTTGCCCCAAGGCCACCCAGCAGGCAAAGTGAACAAACGCTAATGGAAACCTTATCTTCACGTTCTTGGAAAACTCTCATGAGTCCACCAGGACTTCTTGTGGAGTCTTCCATGGAGATGAAAGTGGTTCAGTACTGAAAGCTGCCTGTGATGACTTCAGATAGATACCCTGTGTGGCTAGGGTGAAATCAGCCTGCTTACTGATCTCCAGATACCTTTCCCTATTTCTATTTTCTACACTGAGGAATTCCCCCAAAGGGTGGAGTTTGTTTTGTCTATTCAGCTTTCTACTTCCCTGCACGGGGCACAGGTTTATTATAACAGGTGTCATAGCTACTGGAAGTCCTTGGAGATGCACATGGGCTCTAGAAATAAAGCAGATGACTAGTTTTACCTTAATGCTAGGGAAATGAGCACAGCATTTAGCAATGCAGGAGGAGGAAGGGGCCAGAAGATCCCACAGAGCTTTGTAAATTCATCAGATTTTTGGATGTTTCTATCTACAATTAAAAATGTAAAATGCCTGATTTTCTCAGGTTTTCAAACTTCTGGTAGAGAAAATGAAAAAAAAAAAACCGGAACAAGAAAAACTTTTGTGGGTGTGCAAGCAAGTTGTGTCAATTGAACAAATAGTCACCTGCAGAATGCAGTCAGCAGAGACCATTGCTTACCTGAGTGCACACACTTGTCCAGAAGCACTGACCCCAGGATGAATGACCCAATAAAGGAATTTATTATCGTCTCTTTGCTCCTCTCTATTATTTCCTAGGAGCATGTTGCTTCTAGTCAGACAAGAAAAATTCAAGCACCGACCCAGTCTCATGACTACAGGAACTGAAATTCCAGTCAGGATTGGTCTGAGATTCTGATCAAGGGAACGAAGCTCAACTCCAAAATCATTCTAGATGAGCCATAAGCTAACGAAATGAACTCTTCTTCTGGTAATAAAATTTCTTAATCCTATAACTTTTCTTGCAATAGGATGTATCTTTTATTGCTTTTTCATTTTTTTTGAACAATAAATGATCTTTTATCACACTTTACCAAGATGTCTTCTTCCTGAATTTTATATGTATGTATGTATGTATGTATGTATGTATTGATACTGGGGATTGAACCCAGGGGCACTTTACTACTGAGCTACACCCTTGTCTTGTTTTGAATTTTTTATTTTGAGGCAGGATCTTACTAAGTTGCTTAGGGCCTCACTAAGTTGCCGAGGCTGGCCTCAAACTTACAATCCTTCTGCCTCAGCCTTGCGAGTCTCTGGGATTACAGGTGTGCATCACTACCCGGCTACCTGAATTTAATTGACTCACTTGAATTGAAATTCTCTTCTTTTTACTTGAGTTGCAATGAAATCTGTTTATTGCCTGCTTGTTTTTCACATCCTCTGCACTTTATGTGTCTCATTAATCACCATAGTCTGGTCACTTATTGACCAAAAAAAAAAAAGAATCTAGAATTGCAGAACACCAAGTCAGAAGGGACAGTATCAGAGGCAATCATATGCCCCAGGCTGATGCTGCCATGTGCTAGGAGCTCTGCCTGGCATGGCTTTGGTAATGGGGAAATTGCTGTCATGAACACTTAGTACCTGCCAGCCCCTGGCCTCTCTGAAGAGCATGAAGCCTCATCCCCATGCAGCCAGTTAGAGGCTGTCAAGCTGGAATCCAGGACATATCTCTGCCCAAGCCTCTGTCTTCAGCCCAAGAGAAGGATCTGCTGGGTAACTGCCTCCTGTGTTTTTCCTTTTTCACTTCATGAGCAGAGACAAACAACAGAGAGCAAAGAGCTGTTGGCATAGGCTTAGAACACAGAAATCGGTAAATCCTTAATTGACGGACGAACAGCCAAGTCTTCTCCAGGTTCACCCGAAGAGCAAAGGCCAAGAAGGCACCACACCCATGCCCTCTGATTACCTTCCTGCCATCTCGCACCCCAGGCAGAAAGGAGCTGTTCTGAATGACCCTGTTAGACCAGTTGCCTGCTTAGTGATGTGGCATGCCGGGGATGCTAAAGAAATGACTAGAGGCTTTGAAAGAACTACAGGAAGAAAGAGGGAAGGACCAAGTGGGCAGAAGCCTCGAACAGAAACCGATGGTTGGTGCAGAGGCAGGATTGACGTCGCCCTCACAACCATGGTGCCCACGTGGGTCTCAGAAACAACTCTCTCCTCCTTCCCTCCTGGCTGCTGCAGAGCATCATCCTGTCTTATGGTCAATGTCGGATTTAAAAGAGATGGATGCACATCATATACATATACAGGTCCCCCATGCCTATTTAAGTATGTGCACCAAATTAACACCTGTCCCCAAATTATCTCAACTCAGTGGCCTAAGGGAGCTTGTGCTAAAAATTCCAAATCAACTAGGGGCCAAGGGCTAGCCTCAGCCTCCAAGGATGCTCTTAGCTGACTTTTCTAGGAGCCCCAAAAGGCCAGCCCACTCTGTCATTTCCCACTTCTTTGTTCACGTTTATGTCTACCCGAAGAAGTCTGGAGGCAGCTGTCACTTCCTGAATGTCACACTGCTGGGTGCTGTGATTGAACCATACAAACTTGGCCTTAGCTCCAAAATGATATCATCCCAGCCCTCCAAGGAGATTTCCCATCCAATAGAACTTGTACAGTTCTTGCAAAGATCAAGGGAAATTTTAGATAGAAAAATGCTTTAAATTATTGGAGTATTTGAGCTAATATTATTGCCATATATGACAATGGTTTCTTCAAGAGAGCTTACAGGAGGCCTGGCAACTGAGAGGAAGCAGAATATAGTAGTAATCAACTTCTGAGGCCACATAAGGGATAGGAGGTCTGAGCATCAATCAAATTGTAGATAATGTGAGAAACAGGGAGCATCAATTTCCAGGGTGAAGGGGCTATGCGGTGATACTAAGTGTTTTGTTTTGCGCTCAAAGGAAACCAAATGCAAATTGGTACAGATTGCCTGGGGTTCAGATGCCAGTCCTCATCAAGAAACCTGACTGAAGTTCTCTATTGGCCTAGCAACAGAGGCCTGGTTGCATCCACCCAGTTGAGAGACAGGGCTAAAGTTGTTTATCAGCTTGTTCTGGGGAAGGAGGTGGAACCATCACCCACACTACTAACCAGCGGAAATGGCTGTTCCCCGAGGTGGTTGTGGGACTTCCTGCCAGCATGATGAGCCCTCGCCTCAGTCTCTCCATAGACAAAGATGGGGAGAGAGGGCATTCGAATGATCAACGGACTCCAGCCAAAGCTTCCTAGTCAACACTGAGCTGCATGTGGCCTGGGGGAGGCTGCAGGCACAACGTGCACCAGGCTTTTAGTCAGGAATTCCTGTGTTTAAATTCTAGCCTGCCTGTTAGATTTCTTCCATGTACAAAGGGGAGAGGACATAATGTGTAGGGAATGCAATTTTCTCTCCCATCCACTTAAGTATTTCCCCTTTCCTTCCCAGTTCCCAGGATCCTTTTAACCCTCTTCTTGTACCAACAGCCAGAACTCAAGATTCATCTCAGCCCTCCAAGGAGATTTCCCATATTTTATTTTGCAGAACAATTTAGTTTTCTTTGTTTGTTTTTTTTTTTCTTTTCTTTTTTTTGCTCTGAAGACCAGACCTCAGGACCTAACTTTTCAGAATTAAGTGATCATTCAAATGTTTTTCCAAACAAACAAAATGATCTCTGAGGAGAATTCTGCCTCCAGCTTTAAAATATACACATTATTTCCCCCTCTCTTACCGTGTTAGTTTCTCACTGAATGTCCCTGTTTCTCCAGGTAACTAGGCTGATGGCCATCTTCTACACAGACCCCAGGGGCGGTGCCCTTCTCCATGCCCTGCCTGTGCTTCTCAGTCAGCTTATATATGAAGTCTTCCCTAATCACAACGCCATTGTGTCAGCATCCTATCAAAACATTTATTATATACATCCACCAAACATGGGGCAAGGAGGAGCTATTTTGGAACAAACCTTCAAAAAGCAGTCCATGGTAGAGATTACCCATTCCTAACTCAACATCCCTCCTGCCTGCCCCATGTTACGTCTCCCCTGCTAACAGTTCCCCTGTTTACAAGAACCAGTAGAATCCCTTGACTTCAAGGAGGAGGGAAATGTACTTCACCTAAATCAGATTGTCAAAGGACAGAATTACAATTTAAAGATCCTAATTCCTTATTTTTCATTCTACAGTTGAGCCACAGAACTTAACTGTTCTGATGGGCTGGGTGGAAGAGATTGGTTTTATAGACAGAGAAGGGCTGAAGAAAGTAACGACAAAGAAGAAAACACGATTTGGTGTTTTCAGAGTGACTCTCTGGGACAGGAAGGGACAGGCAGGGACAGGAAGACTGAGCAATACAAAAACAACTGGTTAACTTCAGGTTACTCTGTGTGTAAGGAGTAAGGCAGAGGAACCTCATCACAGTGCCAATTGAAGCTAGTCTGGGAATTTTGGCTGTTATCTCTTTTCAGATTTCTTGGAAGTTAAGACAACAAACTTAGTTTCTGTTTGACTTTTAGTATGAGTGACTCCATTTTGATTTTTAGTTTGTTTTCCTGGGGCCCAATATAGGAGATTAGCCTAAAACAATGACCCCCCCCCCCGCCCTGTCATTTTTAACAAAACGGAACAAGTGTCATTTTCCTAAGGTTGGCCACATGACCCAGTGAGATATGACAGGGAGTTTGCTACATGTGCTTCCAGTAAAGTTTTGTTTTCTGGATAAAAAGAAATAAGTTCGACTGGATGGGCCCATGTTGTCCTCCCATCTCTTCTTTCCTGAATAGTGCCGTTATATCTGGAAGTACAGCAGCAACCTTAGGACTATGAAGCAAAGGAAGAAGGACAGTGAAGCCATCTGTTAAAGTATGGTTTAGCAAAAAGATAGCAAGAGCCTGGGATGCTTTGGCATCTTGAGTAACTGACCAGCCCTGGTCTAACCAGGTGTGAGATTGAGAAGCTCCAGCTCATTTATGTCATTAACTGTATTTCCTATTACATCTACTAAGGGCATCATCACCTGATACATAGTTCTTGCCTTCAAGAAATGCTTAAAGGTCAATATATAAATGTAAGCATCACTCTTGATTCCAAATCCAGTGCATAAACAAATCCTATTCACTCTACCATCAAACTATATTCTGATTCCAACCACCTCTAACTGCCTCCATTGTCATTAACCTGGTCTAAGCCACCAACATCTCTCACTCATAATAATGAAGTATTAATTGTCTACTTATGTCAACCTCTTTTTCCTTTCAGTTTATCCTCAACACCGTAGCCAGGATTAGAATTAGCCCATTAAAATATGAGTCAGATGGTATTGAATCTCCCATAAAATGTCCCCATGATGCTTCTGTTACTTAGATTGGAGATCAGAATCCTTAAAATGACTTGCAGGGCATGTAACTAATTTGCTTCTGCTTTGTTGAATTTTTTTCCTTGTTTGTTTGGGTTTAAATAGTTTCTATTACTTTGTGTTCAAATTTAGTAATATATTCTGTGGGATCTACTCTATTAAGCCCATCTAGTGAATTTTTCATTTTGGACATTATATTTTTCAACTCTTCCATTTTTTGGTTCCACTTTTCTTCATAATTTTCATTTCTTTCTTCTTTATGTTCATGTTTTCCTTGAAATCCTTGATCATACTTATGACATCTGTTTTAAAGTCCTTGTATGATCATTTCTAGGTCTATTTTTATTAACATATTCTTCTCCTGATTATGAGTCAGCATCTCAAGCAATACTAGAAGATGCAAAATGAGAAGTCAATTGAGAGGGAAGAGGATGCTCAGAACAGCTAAGCTGGGGGAGGAATGATGTGATTTGAGTGGGAAGAATAGTTTAGGGGATGCAAAACACCTGGACTCTACTGCTAGCTTTGTCTTGATTTTTTAAAAATTTGTTCTAAATAGTTATATATGATAGTAGAATGTGTTTTGACACATCAGACATAGGAGTATAAATTCTTATTCTTCTGGTTGTACATGACATTGAATTGCACCAGTCGTGTAATTATATATGCACCCAGGGTGCATATATAATTACATTATTCATTCTACTATCCTTCATTCTACTATACTAGTAGTATTATTCATTCTACTATCCTTCCTGCCCCATACCCCCCTCTCTCCCTTCACTCCCTTTGTCTAATCCGAAGTACCTCTGTTCTTCCCTAGGCACCCCCCACCATATTGTGAATTAGCATTCACATATCAGAGAAAACATTTGGACATTGGTTCTTCGAGATTGGCTTATTTCACTTAGCATGATATTCTCCAGCTCCGTCCATTTACCAGCAAATGCCATAATTTCATTCTTCTTTAAAGATTGAGTAGTATTCAATTTTGTATATGTTTCTTTATCCATTCATCTGTCAGAGGGCACCTAGACTGGTTCCATAGTTGTCTTGGTATTTTTGTCTTTTGTTTTCAAAATGGTGCATACCTAGTAATTTTTTTTATTAGGTGCTCAATGCAATAAATGTTAGGTAGTTGAATGTTTAGATTTTGTTGCCAGGCAGTTAATTTACTTGCAGATCAACTTGAGCAATTTAAAGCTTGTGTTTAAGCTTAGCTAGGCCAGGTCTAGAGTAGTCTTTACTCTCGAACTAGCATAGTCCTTTACTAATGTTTGACCCTTTTCAGTCCTCTACGTTGTTTTCTAGTTGCTTGACAAGGACTTTTTTTTTTAGTTGTAGATGGACACAAATACCTTTATTTTATTTATTTGTTTTTATGTGGTGCTGAGGATCAAACCCAGAGCCTCACACATGTGAGGCAAGCGCTCTACTGCTGAGCTACAATCCCAGCCCCTCAACAAGGACTTTCCATTATGACCAATCTAAAATTCAGTGTCTCCCAGCAGCTTGATTTCTGGTGGTACTAACTTCTTGGTAATTTTTATTTGCCCATTCTCTTGGCCTTTCACCCCATAGATATACTTCTTAGAATTCAAACAAAGTTCCAAGGGGGAGGCTGTACAGGTTTCTGGAGCTCTTTTTCTGTATTGTACCCTTCTCTCTGGTATTCTATAGCAGAGTTTACACACACCTCAGCCTCCTTAAACTCAATACTTGCCTCCTCAGCTAAGTGGGACTTCCATGCTCTCCCTGGGTCCTCCTGCCTTGTGCTGCAGTGCAGACATTGCCCCAAGGCAGAAAGCTGGGGTAGTGGTAAGACTCACCTCATTTGCTTTCCTCCTGTCCAAGGCCACAGGACTGCGCTGCACGTTACCCAGTGGTTTCATAACCAGTGTGTTATGCAATTTTCTAGTTTATTCTGTGAAGGTTACTCAGTTATGACTGGAGGTAACCACCCTTATTAAGTGTCTGAAACATTTCAGCCTCTATGCTAGTTACCAGGCAGAGAGAACACTGGCGTGTGGTAGAAGAACTGAAACTCAGAGCGAGGAAATAACATGTCTGAGACAAAGTAGTTGTTGGAACTAGGAGCAGAGTCCAGGTGTTTTGTTCTTTTCCTGCTCAAGCCACATCATCCATTCCCCAGTGTAGCTGCTCTGAGCTCCCCCCACACTCAGCTTCTCCTCAGTTCCAGTTTCCAGCATCACATGGGATGCTAACTTCTTCAACAAGGCTCCCCCCAGTACTCCCCAGACCCCCATTCAGACTAGCTGGAAAAGGTATCAGACCACCCACTGGCTCCACCATAAACCAGTGGGATGAGCTTTCTGCCCACTTTGGCTCTGCTTCAGATTGCCGTAAAGCCCCTCAAAAATATGTGACCTGTGACCCTGTCTGTAAAAGCATGCTGTGGATGTGTACTATGAACAGCCACACTGGAGGAAATGGGATTCTTCAAGAACAATGCAAATAATAAACATCTGCCCCTGTGTGTCAGGCCCCAACAGGCTGAAGGTCATGAATAAAGATGCCCTCTTTGCGGAGCAGCCTTCTAGACACTTGTCACTCTGCTGTGGGGCTGCAGTTATCAGAAGGCCTCCTGTATTTTCAGGGTCTGCCTCAAGTGCATCCATCCCCCTTGGCCAAGGTCATGCCCTTACCAGGGTAGCTCATGTTTGGTGACTGAATGAGATGGGAGTATAAAGGCTTAGGAATTTTAGTCTGAAGTGAGAACTTGCTGATGGATGTCACTTCCTCTAGAACTTCTACTGAGGTTGGCTGAAGCTTTGTTAAAGCGGCCTCAAAACTCAGCTTCTTCCCACAGCCCAATCCTGTTCTCTCCCTTCCTTTCACAAGTGATGACTCCTGATAAACAACTTGTGCCCACACTCCAACTCCACATCTGCTTCCGGAGAACCCAGCCTGTGACACAGCAAACAATCACCGGGCTATGACAGCTAAGGTCCAGTCCAGTTTCACTGCAGCCAGGGAAAACACAGGCAGTTGGTGATGACTCCACAGGAGGGTGACCCGATACCTCAGGCTTCTGCTCCTCACAACACTCCACCTTCTTTCTTTTTTAATGTGAACACCCAGAAATCCTTGGAAAATAATATTTAAAAATAGTAAGTAATAATCATTATGTATAGTCTGAACCGGGTAGTAGGCTTCACATACATTATCACATTTAATCCCCTCCAATAGTCCTACTGAGGAGGTATTTTTAATATCCCCATTTTATCCAAGCCTCTGTCTTGCAAAGAGTCAAGCCAGGACCATAGGTGGATGGCAGATGGGTCCTGGCTCCAACTTCTACAATACAAGTCTTTGTGGGCAGCTGCATTCCCATGACTGGCTGGTGGTGCTTTACATCCTCTTTTTCTCCCTTCCTCCCTCAACTCTCAATTTTGCAGATCTGGCAGCCCCTGCTGAGGCCCCACTAACAGATCAGAGATATTTTTAGTACCCAACGCCCACCTTCAAAAATAGGAAGAGGAGCAGCTCTTAGCCCACATCCTGCATTTAAGCAAAGTTCCCACAGGTGATCAACCCAAGCAAACATTTATGAACACCTTTCAGCTCACAGCCAATTTAGCAACCACACAAGTTGTGCCTCCAAGAGGTCACCCATTCATTCACCAGCAATAGACTACCCACCATGAAACTGTTGTCGATAGTGGTCAACTGGAGGTGCACAGATGAATGATCCATTCGCTTACTCTTGCACTTGTTCATTTAACAATGACTTACTGAGATCCAATTTTGTTTGAAGAACAAGTCTTGAAGTTATGGCAGGGATCAAGAAACAGTCTTGAGCTTCCATTCCACTTAGTGGAAGGGAGAAAGGTTCAAGTCCATTATTAAACAACTTTTTAGCAGTCAAGCCATGCACACACAAGAATGTGTACAAGAGATTTGAATTCTGGTTTGGCAGGAAGTGCTCACTTATAAAGGGTCCCAAGAGCAGCTAGGTGTGGGACCTCCTGCAGTTTTCTCCTCCCTCCCTTGTTTCTTCACTGGGCCTGGTTTTGCTTAGATTCTCTGGGTGCCTCACAGGCCCACAGCTCTCAGTAGCTCTCTGAATCTGCTTCTGTCCCTTTTACCCCTACCTGACCCCTAAGGAACCTTGCCTCTTTACCCCTCCCTCAGTGGTCTGTCTTGTAGATGGTTCTCTTAGCAGGTACCCCAAGTGTTCCATGCTGACAAATACTAGAAGAGCCATCTCTACCTCAGCCTAGAGGCACACAAACATAAATCCCCTTTCTGTTATATCAAGGTGAGGTCTGAATCAGTCTCCAGAAAGCAAGACAGAGGGTACCAAGCCTTAGGAATGCAAGTGTGTTAGGGCAGACTAGAAAAACTCACTTTGCCATATTTAGAAAGGTCACTTCTTATTACTTATTTTTCCCCTTTGATCTTCACTGGTGCTCTCTCTCTGTTTCCTTTTTTTTTTTGGTGCAAACATATTTCCACAGTGAGCAAGGTCATGAAGCAATTCCTCTCTCCCTACCCATCCTCCCAGCTTCTCTCAGACATCCCCATGCCAGGAGAATAATAAGTTGGAGGAGACAGTACCTTCCCAGAACACTACAGCAGCCAACCAGGTGTCGAGCTTCCCACCAATCACCAGCAGAGGGCGCTACGCCCCCATGTCTCTGGCTATGGTGGTGCTGGCTGGAGTGGTTCTACTCTGGACCCAGGATTGTGTTTGGATCTGTGACAGTGTCTCATTTTCCTCAGTGACTAATAAATAGCCACCCTTCATTTTTATTTCCTCCTGTGACCGAATCGGGTTCTGATTTTTCTCCTCAGGCATATTTATTATTATTATTAAAGCATATTTCTGAGCTAACCTTGGAGGATAAGAACAGCTTTTCCCACCTGGTTCCTCCCTGAGGTTGGAACAGAGCTAGATCTTGCCTTCCCAGGCCCTTTGTAAATCAGGGTGACCCAGGGCTGGCTTTTAAATCTGACCTTATATGCCAAGAAATAGACATGCTATGCACCTCATCTGGTGGAGCTCAGTTCCCAGGACGCGCCTACTCTCACCGGTGGCGCTGTTCCCCTCTGCCACAGGTAACTGGTTCCTGCGCAGCAGCTTCACTGCGGTCTGACTGCAGAAGAAGTTCGTTCTTTTCAGACCCAGCTCAAAAGTTTGCTTTCTTCAGGAAGCCAGCCTAGATTCCACAAGGGCAGGGAAGAATTTCCACTCAATATTGCCCTAAATCCTGCCTGCACTGATGCAGTGTTCGAATTTTAATTTTCTGCTTCTTCATCCTGCCTCTTGGGTAGCTCTCACCTATATCCTCCCCCCCACCCCCCATCCCCCGCTAGTGGAAGAAGCGGTAGATGAACATGGACAGATTTAGACTACATCAAAAATACTTTTTAAAATTACACAAAGATAATATAAACAAAATAGAAAGTTTTCTTTTAAAACAGGAAAAATTTTAATTCTAAAAAATGATAAGCTCGCCCCAGTATGAAAAGAGGAAACGGTCAATCGGATTTTTTTTTTATACTCAGAGATTTATAGACAAATAACTTGCAACAAACATGCAAAGTAAGTTGAATGGAGAAAGGAGAGAGAGTACAATGAAATTTTCAAATTCTGCACTCTTATCAATACTTGGTTTTGTCAGAATACTTAAATTCAGAGATTACAATTACTACATGGTGGTGTTGCATTAGGGTAATAATTTGTATTTCCCCAGTGATTATTAATTTGAGCATTGATTTATGTAAATACCATGTATGCATCTTCTTTGGTAAATTATCGATTCAAAATTGTTATGCTCTTTTTACATTGACTTTCTTTTTTTTTTTTAAATTAATTTATTTAAATGCGTTTCAAGTCATAGTACATATATAGAGCTCAATGTTGCCATTTCTCTGGTTGCAAACCAGATAGAGTCACACCATTTGTGTCTTCATACATGCATCTAGGGTAGGGTAGGGTAGATGGTGATGACCATCTCATTCAACTATCTTTACTACACCCCTTTCCTTTTCCCTCCCCCCTTGTTCCCCCTGCCCCATCCAGAGTTCCTCCATTTCTCCTATGTTCCCCATTTCCACCCCCTTTATGTATCAGCATCTGCTAATCAGAGAGAACATTTGGCATTTGGTTTCTTGGGATTGGCTTACTTCACTTAGATTATGTTCTCCAATTCCATCCATTTACCTGCAAATGCCATAATTTTATTCTCTTTTATTGCTGAATAATATTCCATTGTGTATATGTACCACAGTTTCTTTATCCATTCATCTATTGAAGGGCATCTGGGTTGCTTCCACAGTTTTGCAATTGTGAATTGTGCTGCTATAAACATTGAAGTGGCTGTGTCACTGTAGTATGCTATTTTTAAATCTTTAGGGTATAGGCCAAGAAGTGGAATAGCTGGATCAAATGGTGGTTCCATTCCAAGTTTTTAAAGGAATCTCCATATTGCTTTCCAGATTGGTTGCACCAGTTTGCAGTCCCACCAGCAATGTATGAGCGTGCCTTTTTCACCACATCCTCGCCAGCACTTATTGTTGCTTGTATTTTGGATAGCTGCCATTCTGACTGGGGTGAGATGAAATCTGAGAGTAGTTTTGATTTGCATTTCTCTAATGGCTAGAGATGTTGAACATTTTTTCATATATTTTTTCAATTTTATTGATTGTATTTCTTCTGTGAAGTGTCTGTTCAGTTCCTTTTTTGCCCCCATTAAAATCATGTGGTTAGACCTAGCTTTCTAATCCCTTAAAACAGAGCTATCTAAAAGAATATTATGATGTGATGGGACTCTTCTGTGTCTTTATGGTTCAGTATAGCCATAGTCACATGTGGCTATTGAGAATTTGAAATGTGTCTACTGTAACTTAAGAACTGAATGTTTAATTTCATTTAATTTTATTTTGCTGCATATAATTTTATATACTGCATATGGTTTAGTTTTGTTTTGCTGCATATGGATTTCCAGTTTCCCCAGCACCATTTGTTGAAAAGGCTATTTTTTCTCCAATGTATGTTTTTGGCATCTTTGTCTAGTATGCAATAGCTGTATTTATGTGAATTATTCTCTGTGTCTTCTATTCTGTACCATTGGTCTACATGTCTATTTTGGTGCCAGTACCATGCCGTTTTTGTTACTATACCTTTGTAGTAAAGTTTAAGGTCTGGTATTGTGATGCCTCTTGCTTCACTCTTCTTGCTAAGGATTGCTTTGGCTATTCTGGGTCTCTTATTTTTCCAAATGAATTTCATGATTGCCTTTTCTATTTTTATAAGAAAGGACTTTGGGATTTTAATTGGGATTGCATTGAATCTGTATAGCACTTTGGGTAGTATGGCCATTTTAATAATATTGATTCTGCCTATCCAAGAGCATGGGAGGTCTTCCCATCTTCTAAGATCTTCTTCAATTTCTTTCTTTAGTGTCTTGTAGTTTTCATTATAGAGGTCTTTCACTACTCTTGTTAGATTGATTCCCAAATATTTTTTTTTTGAGGCTATTGTGAATGGAGTACTTTTTCTAATTTCTCTTTCAGAGGATTCATTGCTGATGTATAGAAATGCATTTGATTTATGGATATTGATTTTATATCCTGCAACTTTGCTGAATTCACTTATCAGTTCTAGAAGTTTTCTGGTGGAACTTTTTGGATCCTCTAAGTATAGAATCATGTTGTCTGCAAATAATGATAGTTTGCATTCTTCTTTTCCTATTCATATCTTTTTAATTTCTTTCATCTGTCTAATTGCTCCAGCTAGAGTTTCAAGGACTATATTGAATAAGAGTGGTGAGAGAGGGCATTTCTGTCTTGTTCCCGTTTTTAGAGGGAATGCTTCCAATTTTTCTCCATTTAGGGTGATGTTTGCCTTGGGCTTAGAATATATTGCTTTAACAATGTTGAGGTATGTTCTTACTATCCTTAGTTTTTCTAGTGTTTTGAACATGAAAGGGTGCTGTATTTTGTTAAATGCTTTCTCTGCATCAATTGATAGAATCATGTGATTCTTATCTTTAAGTCTATTGATGTGATGGATTACATGTATTGATTTCCATATGTTGAACCAACCTTGCATCCTTGGAATGAACCCCACTTGATCATGGCGCACTGGTTTTTTAATATGCTTTTGTATGCAATTTGCCAAAATTTTATTGAGAATTTTTGCATCTATATTCATCAGGGATGTTGGTCTGAAATTTTCCTTTTTTAATGTGTCTCTGTCTGTTTTTGGAATCAAGGTGATACTAGCCTCATAGAATGACTTTAGAAGGGTTCCTTCCCTTTCTATTTCATGGAATAATTTGAGGAGTATTGGAGTTAGTTCTTCTTTGTAGGTCTTGTAGAACTCGGTTGAGAATCCATCTGGTCCAGGGCTTTTCTTGGTTGGAAGGCTCTTGATGGCATCTTCTATTTCCTTGCTTGTAATTGATCTGTTTAAGTCATGAGTGTCCTCCTGGTTCAGTTTGGGTAGGTCATATGTCTCTAGAAATTTGTTGGTGTCTTCAGGATTTTCTATTTTACTGGAATATAAGTTTTCAAATTAGTTTTTGATTATCCTCTGTATTTCAGCAGGGTCTGTTGTGACATTTCCTTTTTCATCACAAATTTTAGTAATTTGGGTTTTCTCTCTCCTTCTTTTTGTTGGAGTGGCTAAGGGTTTGTCAATTTTGTTTATTTTTTCAAAGAACCAGCCTTTTGTTTTATCAATTTTTTGGATTGTTTCTTGTGTTTCAATTTCATTGATTTCAGCCCTGATTCTAGTTATTTCCTGTATTCTACTTCTTTTGGTGTTGTTTTGTTCTTCTTTTTTAGGGCTTTGAGTTGTAGTGTCAAGTCATTGATTTGTTGACTTTTACATCTTTGTATATATGAGCTTAATGCAATGAGCTTTCCTCTTAGCACTGCCTTCATAGTGTCTCAGAGATTTTGGTATATTGTATCAGAGTTCTCATTTACCACCAATAATTTTTTTATCTCTTCCCTGATGTCTTCTGTTACCCATGCATTGATCAAATTGTTGAGTCTCCAGGTGTTGTAGTGGCTTCTTTTTTTAAATTGATATTAATTTCCAGTTTCAGTCCATTATGGTCAGATAGAATGCAGGGTAGTATCTCTATTTTTTGGTATTTACTAAGACTTGCTTTGTGGCATAGCATATGATCTATTTTGGAGAAGGATCCATGAGCTGCTGAGAAAAAAAGTGTATTTGCTTGTTGAAGCATGGAATATTCTATATATATCTGTTAAGTCTAGACCATTGATTGTTCTATTAAGTCTTGTTGATTCTTTGTTTAGTTTTTGTTTGGAAGATCTATCCAGTAGTGAGAGAGTTGTGTTAAAATTACCCAATACTATTGTGTTGGGGTCTATTTGATTCTTGAATTTGAGAAGGGTTTGTTTGACAAACATGGCTGCCTGATTGTCTGGGGCATAGATATTTAAGATTGTTATGTCTTGTTGATGTATGATTCCCTTGAGCAGTATGAAATGACCTTCTTTATCCCTTTTCACTAACTTTGGTTTGAAGTCCACTTTATCTGAAATGAGGATGGAAACTCCTGCTTGTTTACACAGTCCGTGTGAGTGATAAATTTTTTCCATCCTTTCACCTTCAATCTGTGAGTATCTCTTTCTATGAGATGAGTCTCTTGGAGGCAGCATATTGTTGGGTCTTTGTTTTAAATCCAATCTGCCAGTCTGTGTCTTTTAATTGCTGAGTTTAGGCAATTGACATGTTATTATGGAGACATGGTTTGTATTTGCAGACATTTTGGTTTATTCTTAGTTTTTAACTTGACTGGGTTTCTCCTTTGATTGGCCTTTAGTGTAGCTCCTCCCTCTGTAGGTTTTCATTGTTGTTTTTCATTTCCTCCTCATGGAATATTTTGCCAAGAATGTTCTGTAGTGCTGGCTTTCTTAATTAGTTTTTAATTTGGTTTATTGTTTCTTTCATTTCAAGGATTTCTGTTTGGTTCCTTTTCAGAATCTCTACCTCCTTATTGAAGTGATTTTTACTTCCTGTATTTGCCTATGTATCTCTTTATCAAAATGATCTTTTGCTGACTGGGCTTGCTCTCTTATATCATTCTTTAAGTCACAGAACATTTTAATTATGTACATCCTGAACTCCTGTTATGTCATTTCTTCTGCTGTACTGACCATGGATTCTAATAATGTAGTATCTTGGTTTGTTTGAGGCGCTTTCTTTCCTTTTTTTTTCATGGTGTTTGTGTGTCTTTCCTTCTAGCTCTGCTGACCCAAGGTGTTGCAGTTTTTACTCCTATAGGGTTATAGTTTCCCTGCAGGGTTTCAATACCTCTCCTTTAAAGGGGAGACCAATATTAATTGACCTCAATACAAACAATATATAGTTTCAAACCAAGTAGCTCCTAATAGCTCCTAAATACATTTACAGTTTAGTCACAATATACAACAATTATGAGTTCATTTAACATCTGTTATGTAAACAATAGGTTTGCATAAGGGTCTATAGTTTCTACTGGTGGGCTAGATAAACTTGAGGGTGGGATGTAGGATAGAATGTTAGGGTAGTAGGAAGTGAGGATATGGTTATTAGATCCTAGAAAGCATTAAAAAGGAATCCAAGAGAAGTGGGCTATTAGTAGAAAAAGTGAAAGAGAGTTGGGGAAGACCGGTAAGAAGGAAGAAAACAGTACAGCTAGCAAAGAGACATGATAGTAAGAAAAATAAAATATATGCAAGTGGGAGTTACAAGACTATATAATACCACTCTAGTATACTGTTCAGAAGTCCCAGTCTACTGTATCTTACTGTATAACAGATACTTAGTTTTACAAATGTTGGGGATTAGAGGGTGGGAAAAGAGCAAGAGAGAGAAGAGGAAAGGGGGAAAAAAGAAAGAAAAGAAGAAAAGAGCAGAGAAATAAAACAAAAAGATTAAACAATAGGAATATTAGGAGAAAAAGATAAAGGATAAAATAAAAAATAAGAATAAAGAAATAAAAAATAAAAATAAGAAAAAATTCAGTCTCAATGTAAATAAACAGGTTTGCTTCCTTTCACCTCCAGTAGGTGGCATTGTCTTTTGCCTACTGGAATTTCCCCACTTGGTGAAGAATGTCATAAGTGGGGTCTCACAAAGAAGCCGTCTGCTTCAGCAACAGGGTAAAGGGCTGGACCTCTGGTCCTCTTGGATGCAGTGGAGATGCAGTTTCACGGTGTGCTGTGTTGAAGCAGTAGTTTGTTGAGGTGAAAGTTTGTCCCCATATGCTGTCCAACGTCCCCTGGTATAGGAAGTTCTGCACTGGTAGATGGAGATCCACAAAGAACAGTAGCAGGGGTTCCATGTGCGCGTGAGTCATGTGTCCACAGGAGCAACTGCTAGGGGTCCTGTGTGGTTGGGTGGGTGCTGGAGCCAGGTACCCTGTGTAGAAGCAGGCCCCGCATGGGCGAATGGTGTTCCAGAGCCCTGGGCAGGGGCTCTGAGCCGCTGGCAGCTGAGTTCCCGCTCGCCAGCAGAAGTCACACTGCTTGTGGTAATCACTGCTGCCTGGTGGTCCTGCGTGCACGTGCAAGTGAAATTCCTGTAGGGGATGATGAGCTGTAGGATAATGTCAAGAAGCTGGTTGGGAGACGGTATTTCCACTACTTCAAGCTCCGGTCCTGGAGAGACTAGCACTGTGGAGTCCGTCAGGCCACCATCTTCTGTCCCCAGATCTTGTCCGGCGTCCCCATGGTATAGGAAGTTCTGCCCTGGTAGATGAAGATCCACAAAGAACATTAGCCAGGGTTCCTGCGCAGGAGCCGTGCATCCACAAGAGCAAGTGCCCTGTGTGGTTGGGTGGGCACTAGAGCCAGGTACTCCATGTAGAAGCAGGGCCCCGCGGGGCGAGCCCTGGGCAGGGGCTCCGAGCCGCTCGCTGCTGAAGTCATGCTGCTTATGCCAATCACTGCTGCCTGGTGGCCCTGCGTACTCACTGAGATTCCTGTGGGGGCAGGTGTAGGATGATGTGCAGAAGCTGGCTGGGAAATGGTATTTCCACTACTTCAATCTTCGGTTCTGGAGAGACTGATCGCAGCGACCGTCTAGGCCGCCATCTTGGAACCGGAACTGGTCAATCCGATTTTGACTTTCATTGTCAAGGTCATGGCATTTGTTTTCAGACAATTCTGGTAAAGAACTGTCTTACGGTAAATATGAGAAAGGATTAATTTATATAACACAATGAAAACTCCTAAAAAGCTATACCAAAAAGATTGGCAATAGGAATGAACAAGCAACTGGGAAACAAAGAACTAGTATTGGTCATAAATTACGGAAAAGATAGTTGCTCAACTTTTAATTTCAACACAAATTAAAATAAGGCATCATTTTTAGCAGAAAAGCTATAAAGACTAATAATATCCATTATTTATGGGGGAAGGGTAATAGGCCTGTTCCATACACAGTAGGAGGGAATACAAACCAAAGCATATTTTGAAGAGCCCATATGGTAAACCAATGTCCTTTTATACAAACTCATCTCGCTGCAGCATTATCTGGGCCTGTGAAATTTAGGAACATTGAAATATCCATCAATGGAGGATGTGGCCATTGAATAGGGCACAGAAATTAATAAATCTATAATCATGCATAACGTAGCAAGGGGACATGTTCTAAAACGCATGGCTAGGTGATTTTACTGTGTTACAAACATCAAAGCATGTATTTACACACTCCAAAAGGGCTACAACATCACAAACAAAAGCATCTTACAGGACAGCTCTCAGGACCACCATCAGGTATGTGTCTGTCACTGACAGAAATGTCATTATGCAGTACATGATTGTGTTTTCATGACATGAAAGGATGCTTTGCCATAAATTGTTGAGTGTGTGTGAGAGAGAGAGAGAGAGAAGTAGGGTGGGACATGACCTAGGAATGACACATAACAAAGTGATAAAAATGTTTTTTCAGATAATTAGTAAATGCTTTCATTTTCTGCTTTCTTCCTAAATCTCCTTTAGGGTTTTGCTATAATATATATTTGTAATGATTACATTATTTAAATTTCCAGTTCAAAGAAAAAAAATTAATTGCTGCATTTATCTCCCATACTAAAAACATAAATCACTAGAAAACTGGAATCAAGTCATATTTGGTTTACTGTATTATAGAGTAGCTGACATAAACACTCCATTAATATTTTTAATCTATTTTCTTTCAACATTTTAAAGGCATGTTCTCTATTTATTGTACAGTTTGTTCTCTGTAGCATTATATTTAACTGTATTTACATATTTGCCCACTGGATTAGAGTGTAAGTTCCTTGAGGCAGCTCAAATCATCCTCTAAAAGCCCTAATAATTCATACATGACTTTAGCTTTCCCATAAGTGTTTTTTGGATTTGTTTTTTTTTAATATTTTTTTAGTTGTAGATGAATGCAGTACCTTTATTTATTTTATATAGTGCTGAGAATTGAACCCAGTGCCTCACACATGCGAGGCAAGTGCCCTACCACTGAGCCACAACCCCAGCCCCTGTTTTTTGGATATGAATGTGGAATGATTGAAAGCTGTAGTTTCTCCCTGGGCTCCAAACCCTTCACTCCTGTTCCTTTCTTTTCCCACAGTGGATCTTTTAGTTTAGAATGTACTAGTGTCAATGGTAACTGGAAACAAGCACAGGTCTATTAAAGAGTATCTCTAAGTTAGGTTTTGAGCCAGAACAGGCAGTGGAGCAGCAGAAGAAGGAAACTTGTTTAAGAAGGAAGTCTGAATAATTGCCATAACCTTAAAGGGAAAAGTCAAAATCTGATTAACCATTTCTTCTTTTCATCCTGGGAAAAAGTTTATTATTTACTATAAAGAAAAAATACATCTCTTCATCCACAGACATAATATGGCACAATGTCAGGAAAGAGGAGATACGTCATTGATGACTTTCTTAATGGACCATCAGTGGGCCTGGTCATCTGATTAATAACACCACGACAGACATCTGCAAGTGCACAATTCACAGGCACACTTGTGAAATGCCAGAGTGAAATCCCATTTTGGCAGGGCAGGTAATGCCTACTATCCCAATTGAAATCAATGGGCTGGAGATTTAATTTTAGGTTCTTATCCTAAGTATAAATGGAATCCTGGATTTATAATTAAATATTTCTGAGTCACAGTTTTTCTCCTCTCAAAAATGAGAATATTGGCAGGTGCAGTGGCACACACCTGTAATCCCAGCAGCTTGGGCAGTTGAGGCAGGAGGAATCCAAGTTCAAAGCCAGCCTCAGCAATTTAGCAAGACCTTAAGCAACTTAGCAAGACTGTGTCTCCAAATACAAAATAAAAAGGGTTGGGGACATGGCTCAATTATGAAGCACTTCTGGGTTCAATACCCAGTATCAAAAAAAAAAAAAAAAAAAAAGAGAGAGAGAGAGAATTAAAATTGATGAGTGGTTCTAAACTTTTGTTGTTGCTAACATCTCAGAACTCTTCCTTCAAGTGAAAATATAGAAAAGCTCAATGGGTTTCAAAAGTAAAGACAGAACTTCTCCAGTTGAAGCTGGTGTAGACATGGAAACATCTCTTTCCACAAGACTGTTTTTATTGAGGACCTAGGGAACCCCAGACTCTAAAGTTCAATGTAAAAGTTCCTAGGCAGAACAGTCTCTGGAGCCACTGCCATTTCTGTCAAGGAACTAATCAAAATAGTTGCTAAAAATTATTGCCAATACTGGTGCTATGCTAGACTTTAGTCAGGTGATCATGAGGCACCAATGATGCCAGTCAGTTAATTGTCATACTTTAAAAGCTCTCTGACAGAAAATTTTTCCTAAGTACTGATGCTCCTCAAGTTATGTTGGGGCTATGTCCCAACAAGTTCATCATAATTTCAAAATATTGTAAGTAAAGCATTGAATATACCTAACCAACCTAACATCATAGCTTAGCAACCCGGTGTAGTATAGAGAGTATGGATTTTTTCCCCTTGTGGTCACGAGGCTGACTGGGATCTGTGGCTTGCTACTACTGCCTAGCATTGCAAGAGAGTACGGTACTTTATATTATGAGCCTGGGAAAAGATAAAAATTCATAGTATGGTTTCTATTGAATGCAAATCACATTTGTACCACTGTAAAGCTGAAAAATGATAAGTCAAATCATCTTGAGTTTGAGACTACTATAGTTTGGATATGGAATGTTCCCCCAAAGCCTATGTATCTTGGTCCTTAGCCAGGTGCTCTTGGAAGGTGGAAAACTTTTAAGAGGTGAGACCTAATGGGAGGTTTTACACAGTGTGGGCATGCCTTTGAAGGGGATTGTGGGATGCCCGTCTCTTTCTGTTTGATTCTTGGCTGCCATGAGGTGAGCAATTGCTTTACCATGTGCTCCCCATCAGGCTCAAAGGCAACAGAGCTAACCAACCATGAACTGAAACCTCCAAAATGGTGAGCCCAGAGTAACTCTTCCCCCTTTTAAATTGATTATCTCAAATACTTTGTTATAGTAACAGAAAACTGCTGAGCACAGACATCATCTGTACTAAAAAAAAAAAAAAAATTCCATAAAATCTCACCACCTAATCTAGTTTATCTAGTCTAATTGAATTTTTAATCAACTGAAAATGTTTGAAATATCCATCAAAACTATTGACATATTCTGAATATTATAGTAAATCCCTTGCTTTACAAAAATATAACAATCTCAGAATAGATCCAAACTTTAGCTTCTCCCAGGGATCCTAACTCTAACTGCAACTAGTACAGCACTGGTCCAGTGAGCACTATCTGAGAACCATTCATCTAACTACAAAAGTGTAAAGTTCTATTTTCCCCCAAAATAAACTCATTGATTTTCTATGTAAAACCTGGAGTCTCCATATCAGCTTTCCCTTAAACTAACAAACAAATAAATAAAAAGTGCTTTCCTAAATGTCATTTTAATTTTCAAGGTGAAGATCACAGTTGTATGCATAAGGAGCTTAGTATTAAGCCATACTACATTTTGTTTCATCTTAACTGAAAAATAAGAACAAGAATAAGACTTTCCACATCATTTATCTGTCATTATCTCAGAGAGCTCAGCTGAGTTCATTTCATACCCACCCAAGTTCTGTATGCTTCTGGAGCCCTTGAGAATGAGTAGGCAGGTGCCTCAGTTCAGGTTGCTGTAATAAAATACAGCCGACTATATGGCATAAACTGGGTGGCATAAATAATAACATTTATTTCTCATAATATGGAAGCTGGGAAGTTCAAGGTCAAGATGCAGTTACATTAGGTGTCTGTAATGTCTCTCTTCCTCATTTGTAGACAGCTATCTTCTTCTTGTATCTTTTTATGGTGAAGAAACAGATCATCTCTTTTGAGCCTCTTCCTATAAGGGCATCAAGTCTGTTCATGAGGTCTCCACCCTCATGAACTATTATTTCATTAAATATTTCCTTTCTCCAAATACCACACAATAGGGACTAAGGGTTTCAGCATATGAATTTTGGAGGGCATAAGTATTCAGCCCATTACAGGAGGAATGGACTCTGTAAACCAAGCTCCATGCAGACTGCCAAAACTGACTGAGCCTAAGCTCCTCTCTAATTCACAGACTGATTTTTAAAAGTGTTATTTTTCCCAGGGCACATTCAAACACTTTTAAAAGTGACATCTATTGTGTTTTCTTCCTGATTGCAAAAGTAGTTCACTGTCACAAAAGAAACCAAGGAAATGACTGGTTGCTGAATTCCTTGAAAACACCAAAGGAAAAGTCAAGTTTCCTCTTCCAAACTCTTTCACCCTACCTGCTCTCAAGATTCAAGTTGTGGGCTGGGATTGTGGCTCAGCGGTAGAGCGCTTGCCTCACATGCGTGAGGCCCTGGGTTCGATCCTCAGCACCACATACAAAGCAATAAAATAAAGACATTGTGTCCATCTACAAAAAAAAAAAAAAAAAAGATTCAAGTTGTATCTTCCTGCATCCTGACCTCTCTTGATCCAAGCTGACTTCAAGAAATAGCTTGTTGACCAATGCATGAAAACTATTGCCCTTTGTGTACCCTGTCACCTGCAACAGCATGATGATAAACTCTATGGTTCTCTTTAGATTTAATCATCTATGATTTACTAATCATACAAAATAACTCCATGTGGCATTTCATTGTATTTAATTATTTTGGGGTACACATCATATTTAACTCTTTAGGGAAGGTTCCTTTCATGGTCCCATGCAAAAGAAAATGTTCTCAGGAAACATATAAGTTACAATAGAATGCTATCCCTTATAGAAAGCAGAAACAAAGGTATATATGAAATATACAACAATGTTAAAATGCACAAATACTCAAAGAACAGAATCTGGGGACAAAGAATCAAGAAACTTACTGAAATAAATTTGCCATCTGAATGTGGCATTTTCAAATTAGTAGGGCATAGATGAGGTTTTTAATAAATGACATTGAAACATCTAATTAGCTATGTGAAGAAAAAGTTGAATCCCATTTTTTAAAAAAATTCAGATAGTTCAAAGATTAAAATGTAAAAAATAAATTACAAAGTATTAGAAGAAAACCAAGTGACGTTTAAGAATATAAGCTTGGATTAATAAGGTGTATACATGCTTAAGCAATAATGTAACCTTGGACTAAGAAGGGGCATACATGCTTAAGCAAGATAACAAAGCCCGAAGTCATAAAGAAAAAGACTGATGGGCTATGGGGTGTGTGGCTCAGTGGTAGAATTCCTGCTCAGCATACACGAGGCCCTGAGTTCAATCAATAGCACCCTTCAAAGACTGATTATTAACTATATATAAATTTTAAAAACTACGGGGGAAAGTAATAAAAACAAAAGATAAACAACCAGTTCAGAAAATTGCATCATCTTGGACAAAAGTCTCATTTATTTACAGGGCGAAATTGTCTATTCTATAGAGTTCCTCCAAATAACAAAAGAAAAATCCAACAGAAAAGTGGGCAAAGGATGTATACAGGCCGCATTCTAAGAATTACAAGTGACTCATAAATATAGACAATCATTTAACATAATTCAAAGAAAAACCATGAGGTAGCATTTTTTACCTGTCAGATTGGCAAAGATAACAAAGTCAAATGACGTACATTCTCATTGAAAGGCAGTTCTGCAGTAGCTTCCACATTTTTAAATATTCAAATACCTTTTGACCCATCCATTCTACTACTGGGCATTTTGCTTATAGATTAAACTCGGACGTGTATAATAAACATGCAGGCTTGAAGATTGATTGAATGTTGCATCGTCCCCCTTCCCCAGCCAGGCCTGCAGGGACTGCCACTGCAGCCACTTGTCTTCTCTCTCTTCCCTTCCCTTAACCTTTCAGCACCCTTGCTTATAATTTCTGAACCAGCTTTAGCCAAAGCAAGAGGAGAGAGAGGAGTAACACGAGATATAGGACACATGTTACTTGACTGGGTGGTCTAAAGAGGCGCTCTGGTTCCTGGACCTGAAAGATGCTTTAAGATGCCCTTTTCCTGCTGGGGGAAGATTTGAGGGTTCCTCAGAATCGCCCTCTCCCACATGCACCCCAGAAGTCATCACCTGTAGTGCATTTTCCTCTTGCCACTGCTCCACATCAGCCCCGCTGTCCTGGTACACCTCCCTGCTTTCCTGGTACATGCCTCCAAACAGCAGACTCTCTGTTAGGGTTCCATTGTCCTTCCGTGGGCAGCATTTAAGGAGGATCCAGACCATTTTTCTTTCTCATGCAGCTAACACCTGAAAACTGAAAAATGGCATGGCAGGGGCTCAAAGTCTGAAAGAAGTCTCTTCAGACTAATGCAAGTGAGAAAACAGAGACAGAAAAAGTGAGAGAAAAACAAAGACATAGAAAGAGCCAGCTACTGGAGAGGTAGGCAGGGACCAGAATTGCTCACAGCCTTGAGAATCTGAATCTTTGAGTCAGGTACAGTTCCATTCCAAGAAGTTGATGGAGGATCTTCAATGAACATTTGTTGAGTTTCTTTGTTTTGTTGTGTTTGTCTGTTTCATTTCTTTCATTTCATGTAGTTCTTGTACTTAAGAACTGGACTGTCAAGTTGGGGCAACAGACATGTATCCCAGTGCTTTACAATAGCATGTGAACATACGTACAGAATTAGAATGTGCTGTGAACAGGGGAGCCAGCTCGTCCCAGTCAGGAGAGAAGTAGGCAAGGCTACACAAGTGTCATTTGGAGGTGCCTGATGAAGAATACCTGCTGAGTGGGATCAGCTGAGATGAAAGCCCTGTCTAATTAAATGACAAACAAACAAATGAAAAAACAAAACAAAACAAACACCACCTTCCCCCCAAGAAGACCAGGGCTGATTTGAGTACAGAGAGAGGTGAGGGAAAGAAGAAGAAAACAAATCTTGGATAACGGGAAAAGGCATTTTGGGGGCTGGAGCATTCAAGAGGGAGGCAAAGCCCAAGTATCACCTTCCCTTTTCAAGGACAGGTTCATTCAAGGTGGGACTAGATGAAATAGTCCCTTCAGTGTCTGTGTTCACAGTAGCTCTTTTCTGACAGGTTTTGAGTATTGGCATTGCTCAAGTCTGGACTTCATTACCTGGAAATTTCATAAGACAGATTTGCCAGGGCAAGTCCCTGGAGTCTTCTGGACTTCTTGCTTCCTTCCAGAAGAACAGGCTGTTGAAATCTCAGAAGATAAAAGGTGCATCCCATGTGTGTTCCAGAGCAAGCTGGCCAGAAAGACAGGAAAACCACCATGGGCCAGAAGTCTTTCTGGGCAGGTGAGAGTGGGGCTAGTAATTCCACAGGAAAAGTTAGGAGAGAGGGGTCACTCAGATCTGTGGAAGATCCAGCTTTTTCTGGGTCTCCAGTCTCTCTTCACCTCAGTATTAAAAATATCAAGCTAATGCAACCATCCTTGGGGGGACCATCTGACCTTTCCTAAGTAGACAGGAAAGCAGCAGTGCCCAGAGTCTGAGGATAGTCAGGATGTTCAGTTTGCACAGAGGTGCCTCATGTCCACATTGGAACTGGAGCTCAGGGCAGGAAGGACAGTAAGCTTTCTTAGTTTCTTCAAGTATGAGCATCCTATTGGGAGTCACGTCCTTCATGAGCTGTTCTTTCAGCAAGTTCTAGAACTTTGGGGAAGCCCTGCATTTCTCATCTGCAGAATGGTTTAAGTGTTTTATAAACTTGCCTGTTTCATCTCTCAAGTTCTGACCCAAAACTCTGGCTTTTGTAATGGCTGGGAGTTTGGAGGCAGGTGGGAATGAGGCTAAACAATTGGGACTAGAGGTGAACAAGGTAAGTATACTAGGAGAAGAGGGTCAATCTGATAGAAGAAGCCATTTCTTGTGCCTGTCTGTACCTCTTTCACTTTGTTTCATACTCTCAAGTCATGACTGGCCCATGACTCTTGGCAAGAGTCTCTTGAGTTCCCTGTTGAAGTCATGAGGACAGCCTATAAGGAGGCCATGCCTTGGAGAAGGACCTGGAGGCTGACCTGAATTTCTCTGATCAGCAGTGAGTGTGTGGACGACAAGCTTCCTGCCCACCCCACCCCCTTCTAAAGAGAATATAGTTGAGCAGGAGAGAATCCTAGAGCTCTGTGTCCCAGCCTTGAGCTCTGTAGGGGAGGCACCATTTCCAAAAGCTGTGTCCTCCAAATCTGCTCTCCTTTTAACTGTCTCTCCACTTTCAGACCCCAAGTGCCTAGTGTAGATAACTCTGGACAACGTCCCCTGGCTAGAGGGACTGCACTTCAAGGAGTCTTACCCCATGGGAGAAGTTTCTAGAAACCAGGGTCCTGCTTTTTCCTTCCCTTTACGAGGATGAATTTAAAATAGAATGTTCTCACCAGTCCTCTCAGGGCGGGTGTCCTGTGGGGAAGAAGCTGGTCACGGAGGTTTAGAGCATGCCAGAACCAGCTCACTCTTCTCCATTCACTTTGCCTTGTTTTGAGAGTGAGTTGCTTATACATAAGGTGTATGTATTTCCTGAGCATCTCAATTTGCCCAGGAAAGTGCTGGTCCAAGCAACTGTCCCAAGGAAAGTATTAATGCTCCTTTTAACTCTCCAAAGGGTCCCACTAGACAATACAAACTAAGAGTCATCCTATCTATACTCAAGTCTAGACTAGACTCTGAGCTCCTAGGTATAAGGAAGGTTTCAGCTTTGTTTTAATTTCTCAATGTTTTAATTTTTCAATGTTGTAATTTCTCTTAATTTGCTTGGCACAGAGCAAATGATTCAATCAAACTTCATTGGAGAAATGAATGAGCAAATGGATTCCTCATTTAAAAAATGTTTCTGCCTAGGGCTATTGTCACTCAAATTCTGGGAACTTCAAAACTCTAGGGAGACCACAGAGTTTTGTGGCTGGAAAAACCAGAGGAGGTATGGCTCCATCTTGTATGTAGGTGCCCCACAGAATTACTGCCACCCTCTACAGCAGATGAACCAGGTTTGGCTCAACACCTTTCTCTTTCCACCCATCTATTGCAGGTCTTGGTGCTTCTTCATGGAGGGAGGTAGTCAGTGAGTCACTAATGTCTCTTAAATTTCTGACATTTGGTTTCTGTTTCTACTACATGCTTTTTCTATTGATTACTCTCTCAGATTCTGACACTAACATAGTTTTGACTCTAGTTTCTGTTCTGTGCATCTCTTCGTACACCTGCAGTTCTGGTGTTTCTCTCTCTCTCACTTAACCTCAGTGTGTGCACATGTGCACAAACATACATATGACATGCATATCATTTCTGTTTGTTTTTTTAAAAATGTAACTACATAGTACATCTTTATTCTTTTTTCATTTATGTTTTTCTACTTAGCTGTTCATTTTCTGTCTTTACACATGGAATCTCTGTGCGTGTTTCACATATTGGTGATATCTCTGTTTCTCAATGTACTTGTTAACTGGGGTCTGAATGGCCCTCAGAGGGTCTGGCTGAATGAGCAAAGGATGCAGTGGCAATCTTGGGGAGAAACTTGTAGCCTTCTGGGTTCTGATACAACACCACTAGGGTCTCATTGACCTTCTTCACTCTATTACAGGGTTTGCCTAAAAAATGGTTTGCTATTTTACCAACTGGTAGCAGGATTGGCAGGAACCAGGAAAATTTGCCCCTGAGAATATCGAGCCCTTCCTGTGCTCTCACCTCATCTACTCAATTGCCAGCATCTGTGGCAACAAGGTCATCATCTGGGACAGGAATGCTGCAGTGTTTTACTAGACCATCAACAGTCTCAAAACCATGTCAGTAGGATGGGGTTGGGAGCACCCTAGGGGAGTTTTAAGGGGAGGAAGTTAACTGGGCCCAAGACCTGCTATCACATTAATTCATTGGTGGATACATATTTCCTTGGGTGTAATTCTGACCCTGACTCTTCTTCTCCCCCAAAGCCCCATCTTTTCCCAGGAAGGCATTGCTAGATAGCCAGGCCATGTTTGTTCATATTCTTCACATCAGGAATTCTACCCTTTAGGCAAGTTTTCCCTGGCAGTCAAAAAATAAGTAATCAACTTATTCTATTCCAGGAATCCCAAACTGAAAATTCTCTTGTCCATTGTTCAATAAATCAATTATCGAGTGTTTACTATACACCAGTGTAGTGATTATAAGCAGGACTTTGGAGATAGATACATTTAATTCAGGTTTTCTTGTAGGCATATGCAAAGCTGTGTGACAGGTCTCTGATATCTCTAAGATTTAGGGTTCTTTTTAAATTTTTTTTTAGTTGTTGATGGGCCTTTATTTACTTATATGTGGTGCTGAGAATTGAACCCAGTGCCTCACACATGCTAGCCTAGTGCTCTACCACTGAGCTACAACCCCAGACCAGTTTTTTTTTTTAAACCATAGTGAGGATAATAGAATCTACCTCAGGGTGCTGTTAGGAGGGTAGACAAACTGTTTAAAAAGGCTGATACATACACAGTAAGTGCTCAACGGTTGCAATAAAGGTTGTTATTTCACCATCATCATAATTATCATCATCATAAAAGACCGGGCTTTATTGCAGATGCTTTGCAGAATACTTAAAGATGTATGAAGAGCAAATTAGTAAATTAATAAATATCAGACAGAGGAGTCAATTCAGTTTGGTCCAGGAGATGGCCTTTGTCAAAGGCAGCCTTGATACCTTAGAGGAAGGTCCAGAGAGAACCCAGTCTGATTTTACCAGATCAGATTGATTTTCTGGCCCAACACTCCTTTTTCTCCTCACCTGTTCCAAAAAGGGGCAAGGGCTGAGATACACAGATAGTGAGTGAATAATGTGGAAAGGAAGATTTTTTTAGTATTTCTGTGAATAGGTGTTGTGCTATGGTTACTCTTTATTCTTTCAAAACAACAACAATAAAAACTCCTATATTGATTCTACCCAGGTTTCACCCCATGGTTGATTCTTCTGTGTCATACTTGGAATTTAATAACTCTGTCAACCTGTTTCTGAGGAACCATCACTTTAATGGACTGTATACAAGCTGGATCTTTCCACATCTTAGAGACAACATTCATTTCACTGTGCTGGTTCACATAAGCCAGATGCCATGGAACACTTGCAGCCTTTAACATGCAGAATCCATGCCCATTCTAGAGGATGGAAAGAAAGAGCTTGAGACTGGTTGCGAGACACAGGCCCTGCCTTTTGGAAGCTCTCATTGACAGAAGAGAAGCTCCTGTTTCTAGTTCTTGGCAGAAACAACAACAAAAACAGAGCCCCCTATTCAAGGAACAAACAACCCAAACAAAGCAATATCCATGTAAAAGAGCTTGGGCCATAGAACTTCCTGAGTACTAAGATAGCCCCACAGAAGAGCTATCAGATAGTTCAGAAGATCTATCAGAAGGAAGTGCTGACAGTTCTCTCCTAGGTACGGAGAGGCTGCAGTCTTTCTGCCTAATGATTAGACTTCCTAAGCACATATAAGCATAACACATTCTCATAGGAGTGGAGAGGAAAAGCTTGTTCTCTTTCATTTAATGTACTTCTAGAAACTTCATTGATGCCAGGCAAGATGCTTCACATTGTACTCTGGGAGGAGGTATCTGACATCTTGTTTCCTTGTTTTTTTTTTTACCAGAGTTAGCAGAAACCTTTCAGAAGGACTTTGTAAAATCCACCAAAACAAGACTTCTCTTGACTGCAGGTATGTCTGCAGGGAGGGCAGATAATGGTTATTAGATCAAAAACTGGCAGAGTGAGTACTTTAGAGCACTTCCCCATCCTTCTGCCTTCATCCTGGTCCATGCAAATGGTGAGTGTCAGTGTGTTGGAAGGATGAGGGGACAAGGGAGAGAGGGAAGCTTATAGTCCTAACCCACATCATTCAACCTGGAGTGACTTTTTAATGACAGATTTCCATTCTTCTAACAGCATTCAAAGCACAAAATAATTGCATACAATTGTTTCTACCTCTGTTTCTATCACAGAATCTCTTCCTCTGTTTTTGGAACTTCAGAAAATTGTATTTCATCAATCTCTTGTCTTTCAGCTTCCATGGACCTTGGGAAAAGCCCCTTGTCACTGGACACAACAGCTCTCCAAGAAAGGGGCAGCTGGGCAGAGGGACAAGCTACAGTGTGGGTGAGTGGTATAGAGGAAGAGTACTGGTGTGCTGACTGTTGGGAGGGCTGAGGAGAGTCCAGCATGATGACATTTCTACTGTCTTGGACTGAGGAGGAACTATGTGCCCAAGAAGGACAGCAGAATGGCTTTGACCAGGCACTGGTAAAGTGTCACCTGAAAAATGTCAAAGACCTGGTTGTTGAAATGCCCTAAGCTCTGCCTCTGCCCCAGTGTGTCATCCATCCCAATCTTCTCTGGATTCTCCATCTTTGATACATTTCCTGTACACCTGGTGTACAAAACTTGCACACTGTGTCCATCCATAGTTCCCATTTAACTTGATCTTCAGAACAACCCTGTGAGGACTACTGAGCAAAAAGTATTACTCCCACTTCATAAATTCAGAAGCAGAAGGCCAAAGAATCCAATGAGTGCTTAAGGTCGTGCTGATGTGAAGGTCCGGAAAAGTGGTGGGAAATGGAAAATCTAAGGAAAAAAATTACTGTTGTTTTCATTCTGGTGAATACAAACAGGTGTGTATTCCTAAAATTTTGGAAGAGAATAATGTTTTCTGGATTGCCTGTTTCCAGATCTTCACATTTAAAGTTACAAAACTTCTCAGTCTCAAGCAAGATCTTCTGATTTTGGGTTTGGAGTTTTCTAGGACTCCACATGGCTTCACTCCTTCCTCTCTTTGGACTATCTTTAAGGATGAGGGGACATATCCTCATCTTCTATAACCCTTTATTTTGTTCTGGAGGGCAGTAAATCTACAACTAGCCTCATCTCCCAAATGCCCCCTTTGGCCCAAGGTCATTGTGAGGCCTTGCCAACTGGGACTCTGCTGGCCATCTTCATCAGTATTATGAGCAACCACACATTCCATGGTAATTGACTCAAAGGGTAAATAAAGATGGTGACAACCCTGATTTCATGTTTTCCAGGTTCCTTGCCTGATTTCTTTAGGGATTTACTGTCCAGGTTTCTTTCATGATTTAGAAAAAGCTGACTGTCTTACAGCTTAAGAGCATTAAGTGTGTTAAAATAAACACTCAGACGTAGAATAGGCATCCAGGAATCACCTGCATGATGTGTTGGATGAAGGCCAAGAAAGGCTTGACACCTTTTTCCTTCACACTGTAGACCTCAGTCCTCCTTCCCTTTCTAGAAGTATGCTGTGGGGCACTAGATACACAGGGGAATGCTTGCAGAGAAGTTGATCATGGGCATCCCAATGTATGGACATTCCTTCACACTGACCTCTGCAGACACCACCATGGGGACCCCTGCCTCCAGCTCCATCACCAAGTCTTCAGGTTTCCTGGCCTATTGTGAGGTACCCTGTGCCCTCAGCTGCCTTCCATGTCTGGGAAGGGATTCCAGCTTCAATCTTACCATAGGAATAATGTATCCTGAGTGTTATGAAGGGGGAAATACACAGAACTACTGAAGCACATAAAAGGAGCTCCTAATTGATCTGAGGAAGGAGTTAGGGATTGTTTCCCAGAAGTGAAATGAATTGAACTGTGAAGAGGAGATGGAGCTAACGAGGAACAGGGATGGGTTGAGGATGGTATACGAGATTGAACAGAGAGGCTGTCCCAGGCCCTTGATTTGGGCAAACAAGTGGATGGCAGTGCCATTTACTGAGATAGGGGAAACAGGAGGGGGAGCAGAGTGGCATTGGTCCCAATTGTAAGACATTCTGAGTTTGAGGAACCTGTGAGACATTGAGATACCTGTGGAATATGTAGATAACCAGCGAGTGGCTGAATGTGTGGGTTGGATCAGAGGTCACTTTGTTCTAGAGAAGTAGATTTGAAAGTCATCAGTTTAAGAAATGGTTATTTGAAGCTGAAGCACATGGTGAACAGTGAATAGGGCCCAAGACAACACCCAAGGGTCTCTTGCACCTGAGGATGTGCAGAGGAAGAAGATTCCATTAAAAAAAAAAAAAAAAAAACTGTCAAGGAGCAAAAGATCAAGAGAGACAGAAGAGGCCTTGTCCTGAAGAGCAGTCCAGAAGAGCTCAGAGGAGTGGGTATTTCCAGAAGGAGGGAGTAATCAAATGTGGCAGATTCTGCCCAAACATTGACAAATTGATATCTGCTTAAATATTCAACTTCCATTTTCTGCCTACACTGAGGTAAACATAAGTATATGTAGTTCATCCAAAGTATGTAAGCAATTAAAAATGAATTTTATATGTGATGCCAAAATACATTTTTTCAACTGAAGATTTATGCTTTTTAGTAGCTCTTTCTTCTGCTAATAGGAAAAGACAGTAGCTATGACAGAACGAGAGATCCCCAGACAGGGCATATTGAGAATGGGAGGGAACAAAGAAGAAGTAATGGGTTGACGCGGGAATAAGCCACAAGGTAGGGAATGACGTGGTGGTCATCACAGCGCTTCACATTTGTACGGAATTTCACTATTTAAAAAAAAAAATACATTAGTTCATTTGATTTTTTTTTTTTTTTTTAGTTCCAGGGATCAAGTCTAAGGGCACTTAACCCCGGGCCACATCCTCTACCCTTTTTTAGAGACAGGGCCTCACTTAGGGCCTCACTAAGTTGCTGAGGCTGGCTTTGAACTCACAATCCTCTTGCCTCAGCCTCTTGAGCTGCTGGGATTACAGAACTGAGCCACCACTCCCAGGAGTTCATTCAATCTTAACAACAATACTGTAAGGTAGGCATGCAGGAGGCATTAGCATAATTATTTCTACTTTTCACAGGAAGATATGGGAAAATTTATTGGTCAGTGTTGGGGTCCAATCTGGAGCTCAAGTGTTTCCTGACTTCTAGCTACTGTGACTCCTCCTGATGAGACTTCAGCACAGACAGTTCCCAGTAGTTCACCTCGCATCACCCATTCTGTATGATGTGTGGAGTCATTTCTCTGGCCTGATCCCTGGATGGAGAGTTGGATGTTTTTCCCAATCCCCTAGTGGCTAACGTGCCCTGTCTATCTCATTAAGTCTCAAAAAGGGCCCATTATTTACCCTCTTGCTCCTCTTTCCCCCACCAAATCTCCCAGTTTCTGCAAGGAGCTAAGATCACGAGGCTCTGGGATCAACAGGTTCCCTATGCAGTCAAAGGGAAACAATGAGTGGGCTACAAGGATGTAGAAAATGTGCAGACCAAGATAGGTGGACAAGAGTCTCTGGGACAGACAGGTGCTCCTTAGGGTGGACAATGTGATATATGGTACAATGCCTCAATGTTGAAACAGAGAAGCTTCTGGGGTCCCAGACTCTAGGATGGGATCTAGGGTTCTCTATGGCCCAAGACTAGTAGTGACCCTAAGCCATACCAGCAAGCACCTGTGGTACAGGCAGTAGAGGTAGAAAGGATTCAAGAAAGAATTGCAGATCAGTGGAAAAGTACGGAGTGGAGAGGAGGAGGAGCAAAGAGAAGGGAGAGGAAACACCAGAGACATTACTGATTTCCCAGTGTTGATGATCTACCTTGTTGACTCTCAGGACAAACCCTCCCGTCTATCTCATTGGTTAACCATCCAGGAGGCTTCAGATTTATGTGTTCAGTCGTCTTAGACCTGGGTAACACATTGGTTTGCCTTCTCAGCTTAGGGCAGAAAGGAGGCAAGAGTGTAACTGACGGCCTCTGGCTGCTTCTCTTGCTAAGGGCTTCCTAGTTTCTACCCTTATCTGAAGAGTTTTCACAGCTTCTAAGAATGCTGCACCTGGAATGAGCTAGAGTAAAGAGGAAGTTAAGAATGAGTGGCCATCTCCTCTCTCTGGGCCATCTTTTTTCAGGGAGTCTCTAATTACATAAACCAAAGAAGTCTGCGCTGCATTCCAAGCTCAAACCCTCATCTAAACCTGACTTGGTCATGAGCATTTGAAGGCCTCTTTTAATCTCTGTATGTCCCTCTCTGCCTCCTACAGGTTTAATTTCTAAAGAATTTAAACCTTGGAGGGGCCATGATCTGGTCCATGGACCTGGATTTCACTGGCAAATCCTGCCTACCCACTTGTCCAAGCTGTCAAGAGGAACCGTGACTCCCTATGAAGGTAACAAAGTCAGGGGCTGGGGTGGGCACAGACAGCGAGGTGGGCAGAGCCGGGCACAGGAGACAGGAATGGGGGATCATCTTCACAGATTTGGACTGATCCTTTCTCTTGCTTCTTTATATCTGCCTTGTTTTCTTATCACTCAGGCTGGTTCCATCCTTTTAGTAGGCATTCTTAGACTCTTAAGAATAATAATAATTTTGGCTCCCATTTATTGAGCACAGTGCACACTAAGGACTGTCTTTACACATAGAGTGGGGATAAATATTGATGCCATCACAGTGTTTGGTAACAAAAATACCAGCCTATTTTAATTTTCTAAGTCAGAATAAATTTGACCCAATTCACCTGGCTGATGAGAAATTTATCTCATTCATTAACTAATGCTCCCTTTCCCCACTCACAATGGATCCTACTTCATCTACACAGTTGGGAGATCCAATGATCATTACTGATATGCTCTCTCCTGAGCCTACCTACTTCCCAGAAGGCAATAACTTTGCTGCTGCTCCATCTCTGAGCTCCAGGCTCTGGCGTGCATTAAGCCTCCTGTGGGGGTGACAGCTGTTCTTGGCCACCCAGTCACGCAGAGATCCAATAGTTATAGGGCAGGAGGTGGAAAAGCAGGGGGCTGGGGCCCACCACAGAAGACTACTGATGAGGACCAGCTATGCTGTCTAAAAGAAGGGTCCAGACCATTTGAGAAATCCTGGCTACATGACTGGATAACAGTCTTCTACCTCTGAGAAGCCACGGTTTAGCAACTTGATTCGGGCATGAGATTACTGAATTGGGCCTTGGAATTTTCCTGTTTTTGCATCAAGGCTTCACTTAAAATGGAGCAGGCAAGATGACCTTGTTGCCTGCTGCCTCTGCGGGAATTCTGTGGAGTTCCCCTCCACGCTCGCCTCCAGATCTCTCTCTTCCCAGCCTTTCCTGACTTTATCTCAGACCTTGGATTGGCCTTGGATTTGTTTTCCTGCAGCTGTTGACTTGTTGCCCTGCAGCACAATCAAAAACATCATTTTGCTCCATCAAATGTGGCCTCATGTGTACAGTCCTTGAAGCTGTGGTATCAGACTGTCCTACCCCTTATTATTTGTGAGGCACAGGGATAGAGTACAAATGGAGGCTTCCTATCATCTGTTTAAATACTAAAAAGCAATATACTATTAAAATAGGGCTTACATTACTACATAAACAAATTTGGCTACACAACAACCTAGAAGATCAAGTTTGGCTCTTTTTGGCAGGGTGGAGGGCATAGACAGAGGTTTACTTAGAAGTAGATACACATTCAAGGTCACATTTTAATTATAATTCTCAGGCTGCAGAATTCCACACCAGAATGTGGCAGTGCTGCCCTCAGCTGTCAGCCTCCACACAGCTGACCTTCTCTTCCCACCTTCAGTTCCATCTCACATCCCTGGGGCCTCATGCACATACTTTTGGACATCTTGAGCTTTGCATCCAAGCTTCATCTACACACAACTCTCACCCTACAACACACACACACACAAAACACAGCCTCTGGGCTAGGCATGAGCACACTAGTATGTGGTTCACTCCCTATAATGATGCAGCCAGGGAAAACACCTGTGCAGGCCCTGGAAGCAGCATGTGCTATTGGGGCAGGAATCCTGTGTACCTGGATCATGGATAGAAGAGGAAGCATGTGAGTTACAGCTGCAAGTGCCCCCCTCCCCGACCCCACAGTCTCCTCATGGGGACGGGTGCAGCTGGAAGACCTCTAAAGCAGGTCTCAACAAATTATGGCCCATGTGTCACACCCAGCCCTCTGCCTGTTTTTGTAAATACAATTTTATTGGCACACAGCCATGCCCAACTTATTTACCTATTGTCTGTGGCTATTTTCTCTCTATAATGGCAGAGTGAGAAATTGAGACAGAGATGGTAAGGACTGCAAAGCCTAAACTATCTCCCATCTGGCCCTTTACAGAGTTTGCCAACACTTTCCCTAAAGCATGGTGATAACAGGTACCCATCTAGCTGTTTCAGGGAGTGGACAGCTTAATCTCAGGATTATCTGTTTTCCCCCATTCTCCCATTCCTCTCCCCTCAAGGTGTGGAGCTGGCTGGAAGGAGAGCCAGGTTTCCTCCTTGGAAAACTCTCCAGAGAAGTACAATACATGGCACTGAGGATACCAAGCAGGCCATCACTATCTATCCAGTTGCAGGGGCTGGGCTATTCCCACTATCTCCAGCAACAAAGGGCAAATGAATGATGCCCTCAGCCTTTAAATGCTGCCCACTATTCTTCCCACCAGCACCCATGTGCTTTACTATCATTCTGTCACCACTCTGTTTTTTTTTTTAATGCTATCAGAGTAATCATTTGGATTCAACACATCTTCCATTAGCCGCTAACAAAATGCTAACAAAATGTTTTCTATTAAACACTAGATTTTTGCAAGCTAGTAATAAACTAAGCACATTTTGGGAAAGGCTACTCCATACAGATACTATGTGTGGGCCACAAATTTGGTTCTGTATTTCTGATAGCCAATGAAAAATGGGAAATGAAAGTTGTCATACAATTTATAATGGCCAGAAAATCAGAACAAGCCAACAAGACGAGCAGAACTTATTTTAGATTCTAAGGCCAGAAATATACTTCCCTGAAGAGTTTTTATAACCAGAGCCGTGTATAAGTGAGAACTGACATCATTACATGAAGGTGGATGTTATAGTGCCCTAAAAAGGGCTTTAGTCCAAAATGCAACCAACCAAAGGAGACCTATGGGAAGCTTATAAAATGAAAGGCAGGTTTTAGCTCTCTGCTGGTCTCTCCTGAACTGTGTAGCCCCCTGTGGTAGCCACTGGTCACAGGTGGCTACTAAGCTCTTGATCAGCAACTAGTCCAAACTAAGTTGTATTGTAAGTATGGAATACATATCAGATTTTGAAGACTTAGTAACTAACCTTTTTGTATTAGTTAACCTTTGCAGTGTAACAAACTACTCCAAAATATAATGGCTTAAGATAGCAACAATCTCACATATTACAATATGGATAACACATGAGGACATTATCCTGACTGAAATAAGCCAAGTACAAAAGGACTAGTACTTTATGATTCCAATTTTATGAGATTATCTAGAGCCATCAAAACCATAGAAACAGAAAGTATGTTGGTGGTTTCCAGGAATGGGGGTAGGAGAAAATGGGGAGCTGTTTTTTAATGGGTATAGAATTTTGGGTTTTGCAAAATGAAAAAGTTCTAGAGATCTGTTACACAACAACATGATCACAGTTAACACTTCTGACCTATACACTTAAAAACAAACAGGTAAATTTTATGTTATGTGTTTTTAACACAATTTCAAATAATTTAAGTAAAAAAAATTTAAAAATACCAACAAAAATTATTTCGTTCACAATTCTGTGGGCCTGCACTTTGGGCTGGGGTGAGGTGGATACTTCTGGCCTGGGCTAAGCTTCCTCTTGCATGTGTGGTCAGCTGGTGGTCAACTAGGTGGTTTGACTTCTGGGGATTGCCTGGCTGGCAGCTGGGATGACTAGAAGCCATTAGCCACATGTTTCTCATCATCCCTCAGGCTAGCCCTGCTCACATGGCAGTCTTGGCTTCCAAGAATCTGAGAGTAAAAGCTGCGCAGCCTCTTCAGGATGGGGTCTAGAACTCACCAGATCACCTCAGCTGCATTCTATTAATCAAAGCATATTGTAGGTGTCCTTTATTTTGTGCCTCGCATGGGTTCGCTCGACGAGCTGGGGTCCCGCAGGACAAGGGGACCGAGGGATGGGGTCCCACAGGACGAGCTCTGGGGTCCCAGAGGACGAAGGACAATGGGGTCCCATGGGACGAGGTCTGGGGTCCCGAAGGACGAGGTCTGGGGTCCCAGAGGACGAGGTCTGGGGTCCCGAAGGACGAGGGACAATGGGGTCCCACGGGACGAGGTCTGGGGTCCTGAGGGATGAGGTCTGGGGTCCCAAAGGACGAGGTCTGGGGTCCCACGGGACGAGGGTTTATGGGGTGGACGGTCGCGGAGTCACTCACCCAGACCCCGGGGGTAGGTAAAACTGCTCTGCCAGAGCAAGAAGCAGACCCATTTATTTCAGTTAGTGCAACAGTTTATATAGGGTCCTCGGACCAATCATGGCCCTGAGGTTAGGTTACAGCCAATAGGGTATTGATCCATGTCAGGTGCGCAGCCAATCAGCGTGGGATGAGAAAAGGAGAGCCACTGAAGGCAGCCAATCAGCATGGGATGAGAAAAGGAGAGGC